>PVJH01007318.1:43413-94184 GCA_004026705.1 Nesogale talazaci | reverse complement strand
GTAGCATACTGAATGAATCGAACAGCACCCTGTCAGAGTCATGACAGGAAAAAGCATAAGAACCTGAAAACAGGCCAATAAAAATTATCCAGAAAGACAAGGGGGAAAGATGGGTGTGAAGATGAACAGACAGAAATGCATAGGTGTAACATCAGACATGTAATTAGTCTCAGAAGGGGAGGAGAGAGAGAAGATTTGCTGTACAGCTAAAGTTAGAAGGTGGGAGGGGAGAAAGGGAAACAGGGGCCCTGGAGAAGGTAGGACAGGTGATGTTACAGAGGGGACAACTGTGAACCAGATGCCACACAAAGTGTAAGTATGATTGTTGGAGAGACTGCTGGGTGGTCTGCTCTGGAAACTCCACTCAATCCACTCAACCCACAACAGAAAGCCAAAAGAAATGAGCGAAACTATTTGGAAAAATAGTGGGTAAAGTGGCCCCCAATGTGGTGGAAGATGTATATTTAAGATCCTAAACTACCACCAAGCAGGAAAATACAAAGGTCAACTAAATGCATCAGTCAGATGGTTGAGAACTAAAGATTGAAACACCAGCCTTCACTGGTACAGGTAAGAGCTCAGAGCTCAGGGAACCCAGGACAGATAAAGCCCAAAGAAACACTCATGAGAGCAGCGACAGTGTGAACGTAAGGGAAGGGGGGTGCGGAGATGGGGAGTAAGGTGGAACTGATTACAATGATTAACATATAACCCACTCCCAGAGGGAGGGACAACAGAAAAGTGGGTGAAGGGAGATAGCGATTGGCGTAAGACATAAAACAAAACAGTAATTTATAAATTATCAAGGGTTCATAAGGAAGGGAAGGTAGGAGAGGGAAGAGAGAAAGAAAAAAAAAAAAGAGGAGCTGATACCAAAAGCTCAACTTGTTGAGAAAGAAAGAAAAAATGTTTTGAAAATGATAATGGCAACATCTAATGTGCTTGACACAAGAGATAAATGAGTAGATTGTGATAAGAGCTGTAAGAGGCCCGAAGAAAATTATTTTTAAAAACAACAAAAATGTCAACTTCAAAAAGCATCATGAGGGCTGAGCCCCAGTGGCATAGTGATTGTGTGCGGGACTGCAGCCCACTGGGTTGGTGTTTCAAATCTAGCAGCAGCTCTTCAGGAGCAAGGTTGGGCCTCCTACACCCACCAGAGAACAATGATGCCCCCCCCCCTCCAAAAAAAAGCATCATGTTAAAATTACATACTATCCACAAAAGAATGATTCAATAACAGCTGATGCACTCCTCATGAGAAACTTGATAACTCGCTGGCAGGGAGCCCATTCTGACTCAGTGTCCCAGGAGACTGGAACTCTTCATGGGAGTAGGAAGCCTCCTCTTTCTCCCAAGGAGAGGCTGTTGGCTTTGAACCGCTGACCTCACAGTTAGCAGCCTAACTTGTAACCATTCGAAGTGGTACGACATTGGAACTGTGCTGAAAGGAAAGGAAAAAATAATCTACAAAACCCGGAGTCCTTATAACCCATCAAAACATCCTTAAGGATAAAGATAAAATAAAAGGAATTTATTACGAACTAGGAGAGGGTGCACCATTTTTAAAAAGGCTGAAGAAAGCTCTTTAGGCCTAAGATCCTCAGGAGTGAATGAAAAGAACCAAAAGTGGCTCTTAATATGTGTGTAATTACAAGAGACAATTTCCTTTGATTTTTCTTAGTCCTTTATAAGGCAGTTGCTTACTTAAGGAAAAAACCAGGGCACCGACCAACGATACTGATGATATCTAGAGAGACACTACAACAGATACTGCATGGAAGACAAGATAGACTGTGTTACACATTGTATCGGAACAGAGCATTATTAATTTTAAGTGGACTGTAAAAAGGATGGAATGCATATAGCAATCTATAGAGCAACTGCTTTTAAAAAGAGACACAGAAAAGTCCAGAGGGGAGAAAAAAAATTTTTAATCTTTTTTTTTAAAAAGGGAAATATGGGGGGTAGGGGGGTAAATATAGAGAAGTAAAGGCAGCACAGAGAAGGAAGTACATAGAAAGCATAGAATAAAGTCATAGCCCCAAACCCAAACTATATAAATAATTATTGCATTAGGCATTAGTAAACTAGACGTTCCAAATACAAGGCAGAGCTTTAAAAAATGTATTTAACAATAAAGAGGCTAGACCAGCTAGCTGTCTGTTGTCTGTAAGAGATATACTCTGCATAGACAGACACAGAGCGGTTGAAAGCAAATGCGTTGGGAAAGACATGAAGCGATGAAGCAATGAGCTGTTAACCATGAGGCCAGTGGGTCACGCTCACCAGTCACCCCGTGGAAGAAATCTGAGGCTATCTGCTCCCATAAAGATTGACTGTCTTGAAAACCCATTAAGGGCGGCTGTAAATTGGAATCAACTTCACAGCCAGTGGGTTTGGGGCTGGTGTTTTATGTAGAGGGCTATGCTAATATTAGATAAAGTCAATTTTAAGACAAACACTTGCCATGAGAAATCAATGAGGCCATTTCCTAAGGTTTAAAGGGTCAATTTATCAGGGAACTATAACAGCCAGAAACACCAAGGCTCCTTATAACCTGGCCTCGGAAATAAGGCGTCCCCACGTGGCACAAATGGAAAAGCGTCCGACTTCGAGCAGAGAGGATGGCAGGTTGTAAGGCACCTTAGGGGGCAATCCGCTTCCCAAAGGGAGGAGCTGGAGAAACCCCCTGGAACGACTACTCAAACTCACGCAAGGTGGCTACGAGGTGGAATCAAACCGGCAGTCAGTCGCCACAACAAAACATCTCCAAGCACTTTGAAATGAGGACAAATGAGAAAAGATGAAAACTAGGTGCTGCTACTCACAGACTGGAAGGAGTGAACACCTAATGCATGCCCCCGCATGAGCACACTGCCGAAAGAGCCCCGAAGTCAAACACAAAGGACCCCACACATGCAACATCCAGAAAGCACAAACTACACAGACGGAGAGGAGACCTGTGGTGGCCTGGGGCTGGGAGCGGGTATTAAGCTGCTGGATACAAGGGATCTTACCGGTACGATGGAAATGTTCTAAAACTCGATTAGGCTGATAGTTGCACAATTCACTAGATAACTACAAGATCATTCAATGGGTGACTCTTGCAGGATGTAAATTATACCACAGCCCCAAAAAAGCTAAATAAAATAAAATAAAATCTCCAGAAGCAAAACTAACAACTAGTGAGGGAAAGCAGACAATTCCACGATCGTAGCTGAAATTTTAGAACTCCCTCTCTCCCCACTTCACCCTCCACTTTCTCCCTGTCTGGAAAATGTGGGCAACCCAAAGTAAAAATAACATTAAAAACAGAGAGCCACCCTACATGGTCTGAGTAACTCAATCAACTGCCTTGGCAGTTGAAAATACTAGGTCTGTCTGTAAGGTGCTCAGGTGGTCGAATGGGTCATGAGCTGGGCTGCTAACCACCAAGTCAGGAGTTTGAAACCACCAGCCCCTGCAAGTGTGAAAGATGAGGCTTTCTACTCCGAAAAAGATGTATAGCCTAGGAAACTCAAGGGGCAATTCTACCCCACCTTAAAGGGTCACCAGGAGTCAAAAATCAGCTTGATGACAGTGATTTTTACACCTACCAACCAAAAATATACCATCTTTTGAATTCGGTGGTTCTCAGCAAAGGAGACTTAGGCTTTTCAGAGGACATCAGGAGACAGTTTTTGTTGTTGTTGTTGTTGTTGCAGTGGGATGTGTGCTCCTGGCATCTGGTGGGTCAGAGCCAGGGATGCTACTTACTGTCCTACAAAGGACAGTACCCACAACAGAGAATTATCTCAGCTAAAATGACAACCAGCCCAAGGTTAGTGGGTCCTGGTTTTGCAGGTGTTCAAAGCATATTTACCAAGATAAACCAGGAAAGACATCTCGATGGATTTTTAAAGACGAACATCCTATCGACTCCATTTCCTAAGCACAAGAAATTAAGGGAGAGAAGAGCAATGCTAAGATACCTGGGAAGGCAAGAAAGAAAAAGAACCACCTACAGGGATGCACCTCTTACTATCCACTTGGGGAACTCTGACTACACAGGCATCCGTGGTCCCACAAGGCTCGTTGTTGTTGTCAAAGAGGAAGCAGCAGCTCTCTTTCTGCTTATCACTTTCCCCTAATCATCTGAAAGACCGTGAGCCCAGCCCCAAGCAGCACTGGATGGCCAGAGGGACAGACACAGGCCAGGGGGTGCCAGGTCCCAGGCTGGGTGCAGCAGCAAGGCCTGGGTCCCCTCTGATCCTGCCCACTCATTTCCTCTCCCTCCTTGCCCTCAGCTGCCAACTCTCACCGCCCATAGCAACAGCATGGTGGCAGCAATGAGGGCAAATGGAAGCAGCCTCCCATAGAGGGACAGCATGGCACGCACACAACATCCTAATCACATGTCCTATTTCAGCTGTTAAGTGACACATACCTGTATTTGAATTTTATACTACATATTTCTACGAAATGCAGGGATCCTGTCAGGTAAAATTAGGACTTTTCCACAATTGTATATACGCCAAAATATTAAGGAAATGTTAGAAACCATTTGCCAGTATCTGATGTGGAAGTCAGAAGTTAGATAGTCTCCCTAGAGGTTCCAGATATCAGGCCTTTGCCTCACACAATAGATAGGGCTGACTCCCCTGCTGTTAAGACGATGGGTCACTAGGCCCCCCTCTCCTCAAAGCGTTAGCTAGAGTCTCCCACCCAAGGGAAATCAAGGCCACCATCAGGAATTTAGGTCCACCCATCTTGTCACATGGGGACGCCACACTTCCCCTTCCCATATCGTGTACCTAGAGCACAACCCTTTCCTGTGACATGTGTCCTTACCTGTAATCAGGGCCCTTGCATGGCTCCAAAGCCAAGGTCTATAAGGCTTGGGCACAATAAAGTTCTCTCGCTCTCGCCCATCGGCACCAGATGCTCATGCCCCCCCTCCCTCGTGTCTTCCCATCCCTCACTCTCTCTCTCTTCACGTGGACCATCTGATGGGTTAAGGTGAGCTTACTACCCTGAAACGCGCCTGACTCTTATTATTCCTCTCTTTCTCATGCTCTCTATAACTTTACTATAAGAGTTAATAATTATCGCTGTACAACCAGGCCTATCGAACCCGCGATGCACGCACCGGAGGCTGGCTTCCACTGATAGGGTCAGAGAGGAAGCCACAAAAAGAGGTCTGAGGAGTATGAGACTGTTCACACCGTGTGAAGAAGGTCATCGGTGCGTGTCTGACTGCATCGAGCCCATCGGACTCATCCTGACCACCCCAGGACAGAGGAGAGCGGCCCCTGTCATTCTTTACGGGGAAGTACGCAGTAAGCGTAGAAGGAAGACCTATTCTGCTATAGAAATGGTCATCGACAACACGGTGAAATAGTAGACATTTAAAAAAAAATAATGCGGCGCATCCACATGATGTTTTGTGCAAAATAAGTTGGGAAAATAAAGATGTGCATTTGTGTATACTGTCATTTTCAAAAAGAAACAGTGGGTGGATAGCTTCATAAATAACCCAGGGAGTAGGAAATACAAAGAGATTAAAAAAAAAAAAAAGGTTTGTGGAAAAATACCATTCTCTTGTAATTCCATTTTCTCCCATGATCTTTTGGAAGCTGCTTTATAATCTATGAAGATAAAAAAGAAACAAACCGAGAAACTATTTTGAACTAATGACAATTAAAATCTGTATGGTACGAGGAAAGCAGGGCTCACTGGGAAATGTACAGTCTCGATACATATATGAATAAACAAAAGAGCACGGGTTGCCCTTTCTCTCTGTGTGCTTTAGCAGTTATAATCATCAGATTAAAACAGACTTCGGACTAGTTATAGGTTTTCATTTTGTTATTATTATTTTCCATTGTTTTTACTTATTTATATATACTTTTTGTTCACTGGGAGTTTTTTTATCATCATTTTATTTTCTTCGGTCACTTCATCTTAGGATGCCTTGGGTTTTTTGTGTATATTGTTATCTCTGCAGGTCTATCTAAATTAGATAAGCTGGACAAACAGTCTGAAGGAGAAAACAATGGGACTGATGGTTGGGGGGAAGGGGAGACGGACATGGGAGATGGGGAGGAGGGAGAGAGGAGGTGATGTTGACCAATCCAGGGATAAGGGAACAACAAGTGATTCAAAATCAGTGACAAGGTGGATGTGAGAGGACTGGTAGGAATTAATCAAGAGTAAAGCAACAGAGAGAAAATACTGAAACCCAAATGGAGGCTGAGCATGGTAGTGGGATAAGAGGAAAGTAAAAGGAAATAGAGGAAAGAACTGGGAGGGCATTTATAGAAGTCTAAATACAGGCATGTACATAGGTGAATATATTTATATGTGATGATGGGGAAATAGATCTACTTGTATATGCTTACAGGGTAAGTATTAAAACAGCAGATAGACATTGGACCTCCACTCTTCAATGCAAGACCACTTTGTTCTATTAAATTTGCACTCCATGATGCTCACCTTCCCACATAATCACTGAAGACAAATGTGTGAAAAACCAAAGGGGTGAGGAAAGCTGATGGTGCCCAGCTTTCAAAAGATGCAGCGTCTGGGAGCTTAAAAGCTTGAATGTAAACAAGCAACCACCTAGCTCAGAAGCAACATATCCCACATGGAAGCCGCCGCCAGCCTGTGTGATCATGAGATGTCAAAGGGATCAGGCTACAAAGAACTAAAAATCATAACATTATAATATGCCCACCTTCCTGATATGATCACTAAAGACCAAGTGAGTACATAAGCAAATGTGATGAAGAAAGCCGATGGTGCCTGGCTATTAAAAGATAGTGTCTGGGGTCTTAAAGGCTTGAAGATAAACAAACAGTCATCTAGCTCAGAAGCAACAAAGCCCATATGGAAGAAGCACACCTGCCTGTGAGACTATGAGGTATAGAAGCGAGCAGGTACCAGGCATCAAAGAACTAAAAAGTATATCATTATAAATGAGGGCGAATATAGATTGGGGACCCAAAGTCCATCAATAGGTGAAATGACATCCCCTTACAGAGGGGATCTCAGGGAGAAGATGAGCCAGTCAGGGTGCAGTCTAGCAAAAATGAAATATGCAACTTTCCTCTAGTTCTTAAATGCTTCCTCCCACTCACTCTCATGATCCCAATTCTACCTTACACATCCAGTTAGACCAGGGGATGTACACTGAAGCCGGAAACATGGGGAATTTAGAATAGATGATCCCGTCAGGATCAATAGTGAGAGTGGTGATACCGGGAGGGTGGAGGCAAGGTGGAGTAGAAAGGGGGAACCATTTGCAGGGATCTACATGTAACCTCCTCCCTGGGGTACAGACAACAGGGAAGTGGGTGAAGGGACACATCGGACAGTGCACGATATGACAAAATAATGACAATTTGTAAATTATTAAGGGTTCATGGGGGAGGGGGAATGGGGAAGGAGGGGAGCTGATACAGGCTGCCTAAAGTGAAAGGAGGATGTTTCGAGAATGATGGCAAGAAATGTGCAAATGTGGCCTGCAAAAATGGATGGATGTATTGATTATGATAAGAGTTGTATGAGCCCCCAACAAAATGATCTTAAAAATAAAAATAATTCCAAGCACGTCTCAAAAACAAAACCCAACTTACAGCCATAGAGTTGATACCAACTCAGAGTGACTTTACAAGACAGCGTACATCGGCCCCTGTGGGCTTCCCACAAGAGCAGAAGCCTGTCCTCCTTCCGCAGAGCAGAGGGGGCTTTCAATCTGCCGAGCTGGAGGTCAGCAGCCCAACACATCACCCACTACACCACAAGGGCTCCCACTTCCTAGCACCAGGAGCCACCAGATAAACATGAGCCACGTGAGTGGAGAATAACGTGCAAGGCTGAACAAGTAGACACTCCCTCTAATGTCCCAAGTGGCACCAGAGGGGTAGAATTATGAATTGTTTCCCTTTTTTATACATTTCCTTGGGATTTTTGTTGTTAGCAATCCACAGGCAAAACTTTGGGGAGGGGAGGGAGTGGCAGGGACTTCTTTTTTTTTTAATCTAAACCACCTTTGCGGCCCATGGTGGCTCTCTCAGATAAGCAGTGGGCCACTAACTACAAGGTCGGTGGTTCCAATCCACCAGTCACTCTGCAGGAGTAAGATGAGGCAGGCTGTTCCTGCTCCCAGAAAGACTTATAGTGCCCAAATAGACGGCCAGTAGAAATCTACTTGGCGGCAGGGTGAGTTTGTGTTTGTGGTGTTGTTGTTGTTGCTGCTGCTGCTTTCAACCTAAATGGCCCTTCTCTGGGAGGAAGCAAATAAAGCTAACTGAGATCATACATAATTTAGGTGCGCAAGGAATTTCACTCTTCCTTTGCTCTAGTACTTCTAGTACTTATACTGGGAGAGGGGAGCGTTTGCTCCTATTGGATTCAATATGCAAATCTCATTACTTAGTGATTGGTGGGTGGGGGCATAAATCAAATTAACGAACTGAAGAAAATTACCGTAACGCTCTCAGATCCAAATCGGCTCCCCAAAACGGCTGTGAGATACCACTGCCCAGGTACACCAGCCCTGCCTGAAATAACTAGCCACAGGGAGTTCTCTGCCCACCACCCCAAGGTACCCCACCCTGCCAGGCAGAGTCAAAAGCAATGACTGATCAATGTCGGTTGACTTTTTTTGAGGGAGGAGTTATTGGGTTCCCCCCGCCCCCTCTGTGTCTCTTAGGAAACTGCCAGAAAGCAGAACCATTTCCTTCCCACTCACAAGGATCTCATTCTGGACTAAGTGAACACACAGCTTGTCTCCAAGGAGACACATACATCTCTGAGAGACTCCAAAACGCTCAGCAAGTAGAGGCTACATCGTAGTCACTCGTTTCGCTCCTCCACATTCTGAGCATGGAATCCCTGCACGCCCCCCGCCCCCCAAAAAAAACCCTCTAGCTTAAAAGGGGTAGAAGAGACCCTGCTTGTTCTTTTTAAGCTGTAAGTTAATGACAACTCAATGAATGCACACATTAATACACAAGATATGCAAATGAATCACGAGTTTCTTAATTCTTAGATCACCACGTAAAGTGATTGATATATTCAAATGTGCTGTCAAATCCCCAGCTCTCTTCCCAAGGCTCACACTCACTGCCATCAAGTCAAAACCCACGGGGGAAGTTCCGCCGTGTCTTATGGGGTCACTAAGAACCACAACGGTCGGCCTGGAAAAAGGACATCCGTCCATCTGAATCCCCAGAACGCAGAATCTCCCCAATGGTTGAGGCTTTCTGTGGAGACCCCAGAAACAGAGGATCCATATTTACATCTACAAAACAAAATTAAAAAAGAACCGAAGTGGTGTAGGGGTTTAAACATCAGGCTGCTAACTGCAAGATCAGTGGTTCGAGACCGCCAGCCACTCCAAAGGGGAAAGACGAGGCTCTCTCCTCCTTTGTTTTTTCAAAAAGGGTGCACAAGACAAGCTCACGAACTCCAGCTTGATGGGGACTCATAAGGGCAGGGTAGATCTACTGGCCCTGTGGGTTTCCATAACCCTTGTGGGGTTGGGGGCTGTTGGCTTCAAACCGCTAATCTTGTAGTTAGTTAGGAGCTCAATGCATAACCACTGCCCCACCTGGGCTCCTTCCTCCACTCAAAGGGTTGCAACCTTATCAAACTTGCAGAATACCTCTATCTTTACCAGGTCCCTCGGCGCCAGGATTGACTAAATGGCAGTGGTACTGTTAAAAGTATTAAGACTCTACGAAATTGAAGTATAAAGTTTATTCAAAATAGCAATTCTATTATCCGACATGCATTTTTTTTCTTCAAAAAAAAAAACACTCTTCTTTAGTTCATTCCCACTCAAAGCAAGCTAACAGGTCAGACTTGAACTGCCGCACGGGATCCTGAGACTGTCACTTTTTACGGAGTAGAGAGCCTCGCCTTCCTCAGGCCGAGAATCTGGCTTCTGGGGACTTTGCATATAGGGAGGCCCATTCCAATTCTTAAAAAAAATACAGTCAAAGTCAGGGGCTGGTTACAATGAGACTTTTAAAAGGGAGATGAGGGAAGAGAGGAAGCGATCGATGATTGGTTTATCTGAAGATGACTGATTGGACCCCTGTCCTCCCCTTGTTACTGACATCAACTGACAGCAGGTGAAAGTTGCATCAAGTGCACCAAGTGCAGTCCGCTGTGACCTTTGGAAATTTACATTCCAGCAGCATGGCATACATACTACAGACGAGGCAAGTCCTTAAAGCACAACACGGGCTACTGCCAGGTTTAAACGGGCAAGGTGTGTCAGAGTTGGAGCCTTCTACCACACAATCAATTTATAGGCTGTGCAAACGTGCTGATAAAATGGACAACATAGGCTGAGCCCTGGTGGCGTTAAGTGGTTGAGTGCAGGACTGCAGCCGTGGGTTTGGCGGTTCAAATCCAGTGGCGACTCTCAGGAGCAGCACTGGGTAGTTCCCATGAACACCAGAGGGCAGTGATGCCCATAAAAACAAAAAAATGGACAATACAGATGAAGAAGAATGCAGCATCAGAATTGGACAAAGGCTGAATAATAACCTTTGGTGCACAGAGAACAGGAGCTCACTGACTGCACATGAAAAGACTGGAAGCACTTACGGAGGACAAGCAGGGTCGACAGCAGGTGTGACAGCGCATCCTGCCCACAGACAAGTAAGCAGCCTCACGATAAACCCCAAAAAAGGTCCGTCTAGTCATGAAGTTCTCTGTTCTTAGATCCATGAATGCATGAGTCACGGACTCAGCCTATTGCACTCGGCAGATCTGTTGACAAGATTTCTTTCTTTTTTTTTTTTTGTAATACTAAAAGAAATAATACAAAAGCCAAAGCTATCGTTTTGGAGACTAAGGAGAGCTTGAGCCAAACCATGCGATTTTCGAGTGCCTCTCATGTGTGTGAAAGTCGGATTACAATAAGGAAATCCAGAAGAACGGAGACATGTCACGATCGTGAGGCTGAGGGGGCTTCGTGAATGGGCCATAGCAAGATGCATGAACACAACCTTCTGGGAAACAAGAGTGGAGGGGCTTTGTCATCTCATGCACATTAGAGACGTAAAGTCTCTAAAGTCAGCCAAAAACAAAAAAGAGGGAGACCCTAAATAAGGCAAGAGTGGCACACTAGCGACAGGCATGGGTTCAGACACACAAGCCCTGTGAGGACGGTGGGAAGGGCGACGTGCTGTTCTGTTGGACATAGGGCTCCACTCAGAGTTGGTACCGACTCAACAGTACCCAGCAATAGGAAGAAGTCCAGCTTAACCAGGTTCAAAAGAAAAACCCAAAACATTGCCTTGTGGTCCATGTATGCCGCCTACAATCAATGCTGGGTTGGTTTGTTTTCATCATCAACATTCAGTTTCATGGGTATGAAAAACCTGAAAACCAAAGCCAGCTGTCTGTTATTCCTGTGTCTGACAGTACTTTCTGGAGTCATTCTTTAGCTGGTTCTGTCACTAACCTGCATTGGGCCATCCCATCAGTATGTGCTAAGACCAGGGTCACCGGTCAAAAGCAATCTAATAAAATGCCATGGTGAGGGATACGACATGTGGGTATCCACGACTGGAGGTGCTGTCAGAAACACGATGGTCAAGGAAAGCAAGCCCAGACTCAGAACGGGAAGATAACTGGGAAGATAACTGTTGCCTCTTCCATGGTGGGAAGAGTCCAACTCCATCAGTCGGACACCACGGAGCCAGCTGGTCTTTCTGGCAGATGTGGAAGAGTCACCTCTACTATTGGCAGGCCGTAAGTGCACCAGGGCAGTAAGCGCAGGAGCCTTGGTGAGGGGATAGCCCTGTTGTACAGCCCTGAACAGCCACCACCTGAACCCATGGCCATTTCAAGAAAAGAATGCAAGTCTCTAAACAACCACATAAATATAAGTAACAGAGGAAATGTGCCTTAAAGGCACAGATAGGCATCCAAACCCACAAACTTTGCAAAGTCAAAACGTCCCTTCGTTGATAAGGGGGTAGGAGTGGAGATTAAAACAACAGCAAAGTTAAGCTCTCTCTGGCCCAGCGAACCTTAGGAACCAAGTCAGTAAGCGGGGCAAGCGATGTCAGTGCAATGACTTACTGAATAAGATCCTTTATGCCAGTCTTTGTGACACAATGATTGGGTGAACATACAAATAAAGTACTCGAGGGTCCCCTAAAGAGATAGAGCAGCTTACGAAAGAGGCACATTAAGAGGCAGGGAATACGTGATGGAAAACGTCATTGCCAACTTGACTGGCCTCTGGTTTTCAGCAGTCTTCGTGTGTAAAGCCTCCCCTCAGAGCCTGTGTTTCTACAGGGAAAGGAGTGGTCCTTTGAGTTAAGGAAGCAGGATTAGGGGAGGATGTACCTTCAGACACCACCTTACTAGAGTGTGTGACTCTAGTTGCCAACCTTCACAGCCTTCCTGAACCTATGCCGTTGCTTGAGTCACTGTTTATCCAACAAGACAAGAGATTTATCCTATGAGAAGAGATCTCACTGCCACCAGAAGGACCAGGAGCAGAGCTCATTGCTTAGATCCTTGCGCCAAAAGCCTCCTTAGATCTTAGAGAGCGAGCTAGCAGTGGCACCAGAGACAGTGAGAGATGACAAGAAGAGAAGTGGTGGCAGCAGAGGCAGGAGACTGGCAGAAGATGGCCCCTAGGCTTTCTGGCCCAGTGAGTGTGAAAGCTCAGTGCCTTTAGGCAGAAGACCTGCTAGCAGAGCAGTACGGGGTACCTCTAGGCACTAGAAGGCTGAATAGGCTCAAAGTTCTATGGAGCATAGGAGAGCGCAGTGCCTTCAGGTTAAAGCTCGCTGGTGAAGTAAGGTGTGTCTGGATACTTAGTGGAAGCGTTGAAAGACGTTTATAATACTTGCTCAAGCAGTGCAAAGGTCTTGACTGTCAGGGACAGAAGGGCTGGAGAGAGACTTGCTTGCAAGCAATGGCTAAGAAGGAACCATTCTGGCCAAAGAACTATCCTGATTTGTTATAGATCGTGAATTGTAACCTGTTACTTCCCATTCACCCCCACACCCCACACTTGTGAGTATATACTGATCTGTGTGTGGCCATTGCAACAAATTATGGAGCCCAACTGAGAAGTAGAGAGTGGTCGAGAAGGGAGTACTGATGAGAGAAATGGTAAGAAGGTTGGTCAGAGGAGTTACATCTGACCTCAGCCTCACAGGAATCAGCCCTTAGGCTGCTGGTCTGCATTGTCCCTCCTCCTTGTGGAGTCAGAGAAGGCCCGACACCCCAGCCATGTCACTTTCCCAATCACCCAGGGAAGACTCCCCAGCCCCACTTCTGAAGTGCCTTTGCCAAGGTTATCTGGCCAAGTCAGCCCCAAATTATCCTGAGAGTATTCTGGGCTCATCTACAGCAGAACAAAGCCGTTTGTCTCGGTAAATCCCTCGGCTGGCATTTTGTAAAAGCAACCTCTACGAAAGTTGAGATCCAGAAGCAAAAAAAGAAAAAGCGGTGTTGTTTGAGAGCTTGAGGTTCACACACCAGGTTTCCCACAGTTGCAGGAAGGTGAGGCAGAGGTGGTGACAAGGACACAGCCTCTCCCAGGGCTCATCCACTGTGACCCAGCCCGGGCTCCTCTCTTTGGGCGCGGCTTCTCACCTTGGGTCTCCGGATTCTCAGAGCATCTCTCCCTGCGGGCAGCAGTGCCCTGGGCCTCAGAGCACTTTTCTCGAAGGGGCCCAGGCTTCTCATCCTGGGCCTGAACATTCCCACTCACCACCCTCCATGTTTTAAAACAACCAGCCTGTGGACTGTGGCTTTCCTTAGAAAGTACAGAGCTTTCTAACAAGCAGAGCTTTCTAAAAATGGAATGCGGGAAGGTTGGATTTCCTCTCCCTGGCCAGGTTCCGGGAGTGGATGGTGATGCCAGGTGCCATACGAGGGCGTCGGGCCCCAGCACAGAGGGAGGGTTAGAAGTGTCCTGGGATTCCAGCCAGGGTGGGGATCAAGAAAATGGAAGGGATCATCCAAATCACTCCCGAGAAGGAAATATTCACGTTTGGGATGCTCTAATCCTCTCTGGGGAGGGCAGGGAGTTGGGTTTACCCCATAGGGAATTAACCCAGCAGAACGGGTGCATCGCAATGAGGGGCTTGGCAAAGAAGAGAGAAAGTACTATGGACGGCCAGAAGAACAAACAAACGTGTCTTGGAATGAAGTACAGCCAGGATGCTCCCGAGAAGCAGGCACGGTGAGACTGTGTCTCACTTTATTTTGGATAGCTTGTCAGGAGAAACCAACCGGTCCCCACCATCAAGCTTGGTCAAGTAAAAGGGAGCAAGAGAGTGGACCACCCTAAGCACGGTGGCCCGAATCAGTGGCCATGGAACAACAGGGAGGATGGTGCGGGACTGGACAGTGTTTCCTTTGCTGCCCTCACCAACCACCACGAACCAGAAAGGCACACCATGCCCACGTCTCCTTCACATCCACATGCCAAGCGCGCATGCTTGGAATGCTTTGGAACCACCTGCCCAGCATCGTCTCGAATGAATTCGACAAGGAGGAGCCTTTGAGCACAGGTTTCCCATCCTCGGTGACAGCCTGGTCAAGACAAATATTTGAGGACTCGAAGTTTGAAGAAGCTTGGCCCAGCCAACCTGTTCAGAGAAAGCAAGGATGCCACAACCATGGCGGAGTCTAACTTCCAAGGCTTCCTGAAAACCCTCACAAAAGCAGGGAAGGGGGGTTTATCCACAGTGCTCATTTCAGAGGGACCCGGAGGGATTCGAGCAGCTGTGCAAGTGTGTGCAGGTTTCCTGGCAACAAAGGCTCATGACGGTGATGCCCTATTGTTCTGTTCCTCCTCGCCCATAAGCTCACAGAGAACGCAGAACCTCTCCTTCGTCGCGTTCATTATGATTCCAATTACACAGCTAATTGCCCATTTTGCTATTAATGTCTCTCTTCTACTGCTAGAAATTTCCAGGAAGGCAACCGCTGCTGCACCCCGCCCCCCCCCCCTTCCTGTATCTTTCATGCCGCATACCGTCACTCAGCAGAGGAAGCTGAAAAGTCTGTTGGGTGAACAAAAAGAGTCCCTGGCCCCGGCATACATCCAGTCCACTAAAGGCCAGGCAGCTGGAGAGCCGAGGGCCCAGACCAGGGTGCAGCTCCACAAGGAAGCTCACACATCGGCCGGAGGTGTAAACTGCACGACCGCTTTGGAGATGTGACACTACCTAATGAGGCTAATGATGAACATAGCTATTTGAACTAATGAGTCTCTCTCTCTCGTGCGTGGGTGGGTGGGTGGGTGTGACGACATACACATACTTATACAAGGGAGCTTCCACGCAGTTCCTGGAAAAATGCCATCACCTTTAAATCCCACTGATCCAGGAACTGTTTGAAGTCCCCTCATATATGTCTACCTTAAAAGAACTGGGTTTAAATGCCCCAGAGTACATGTGCTAGAGTGTCCACAGCAACATCATTCATTAAGGCTCAAGGTTGGAAACAATATAGTGAGGCGCTGGTACTCTTAAATAAAATGCGAAGAAACGAGTCTATTTGAAGCTTTAGGCAGGGGAATAGCATGGAGAAGAAAAAGCAGGGATCCAGGAGGGAGTTCCTGTCACTCTAGCAGTTCAACTACAGCCCCAGGGAAAGGCAAAAGTTGGAGCTGAACGGAGAAGACCAAGAGGCGTGACTGGATTAAGGAGATACCACAGACAAGACATGCTGAGAGAAGAGACGAGAGATTCTGTTAGGATAGTAGCCAAGGAGCAATTTCCCTATAGAGGGGGGGAATTAAAAATTACAACTCTGCCCGTTGTAATGCTGACAACATAATCCTATTTTGCTCACTTTTAAAGTACAAGGGATTGTTCTGAAAATAAAGTCAGCATCAAAATGAATTTAAAAACTGCAAGACATTGAAACACATGAAATGTTCAAAGCCACTGATGTTCATTACAAACCATCACGAGACCACAAGAAACCACAACAAAAAGCGGCAAAGGATAAAACTGGATGATGAATAAGGGAGAGAGAGGGAAAGCCTTTGAATTACGGGGTTGGCAAAGCCCACAGAAAATACCTGGGGAGTGAACACATCCACCTCGGCTGAAACAGAGCCAGCATGCTCCTGGGAAGCGAGACCGTGAGACTCGCTTTAGACGAGTGATCAGGTGGGACCAGTCCTTGAATAAGAACATGCTGGTGGCAAAAAAGAACAGTGGTTCTCACCCTGTGGGTCATGACCCCTTTGGGGACCGAACAACCCTTCACAGGGATCACCAGATTCATAACAGTAGCAAAGGCTGAGCCCTGGTGGCCTAGTGGTTGTGTGCAGGACTGTGGCCCACAGGGTTAACAGTTCAAATCCAGCAGCAGCTCTCCAGGAGCAAGACTGGGTTCCTACTCCCACCAGGGCAGTGATGCCACATTAAAAAAAATAATAATAACAGTAGCAAAATGACAGTGATGAAGTAACAACGACAATAATTGTATGGTTTGGGGGAGGGGGTCACCACCACATGAGGAACTGTATTAAAGGGTCGAGCACTAGGAAGGTTGAGAACCCCTGAAGTAGATCATCCCCAAAGTGGAAGACCCTCAATGAGATGGACTGTGTCTGCAACGATGGGCTCAGCCATCATGAGGACAACACGGTATTTCACTCTGTTGTACAAAGGGTCACCATGGGTCACAGCACCTCCCAACAACAAAATTAAAAGACGAGACGAGGAAGATAGCAGAGACACACTCCCAGTGTCCTACAGGTGTTAACACAATGAGAATGTTCCCAGGATGCGGTGAATTCTACAGGACAAGTCATTTCTTTAACAAACTACCAGAAAATAAAGAGGGGTGGGTAACCTACAGATCATGACACATACTGACAACATGCACTGGGTGGGCAATTGTGGATGTTTGCATGGTTGTTTGCTCCATGTTGATACGAGTCAACTTTCAAAACAGTACCCATACGTACAAAGGAATTCCAAAAGTTTATGGGGAAAATTCCATGACCTTAAGATTCTATTCTTCCATGAACTTTCTAAAGGCCCTTCATGCGTACCTATGAGTGAGTGTGTGCGTGCGTGTGTATGGCCTGACAGAGAAGGCTGAAGAGTGAACTGTATATGACTTAAAGGAGTTGTATTTAGAGTGTAGTAATGGTACTGTACTTTTTTTTTTTTTTGAAAAGGCTTTTTCTCCTTTAGAGACATAGAAAAAGCCATGAAGAGCCTAAAGATGAACAATAAGCCAGTTTGGTCATGAGGGAGAGGGAAAAAGAAGACCAAGATGGTCGATGTGTTAACAAAGCGTTGTTGACAACACTGAAGAGGTGAGGGAGCTGGCTGACAGACCCGTGAGACTTGCAATACTAGTTGTACCACTTTTGCTTTCACTAGAATTTGTTTGACTATAAAGCAAGGAGGCAGCGGGCACAGGTGGGGGAGAAGTGGCAGGCATCTAATCTGGTGCCAATTTGAGGATTAAGAGTGTAGGGGTGGCGTCTAGCCTGTCAATCTGGAGATAGCCAATGAGACCTCTATAGAGGCATGGTCCTCTCCTCTGAGAATTCTGGGAAATCTGGCGGGATTTCCTCTTTGGAGGTGGGAGAATCACAAGCCATTCCCTGGGAGACATTGTAACTGATGAGACACCTGGCAGCATGCTGATCGACCCTGAACCCTGGAAACTGGAGGAGCCACGGGGAGACCCCTGCCAGCACTGAGATGCTTCTACCACCACTGGCTGCACAAGACTCTGCACTCACTGGCCTGTGATTGTCCTGATGTCATTGCATGTGCATTGTGAGTCTGAAGACGACTTACTGAATGGTATCAGACATACGGGCTAATCTCGGACTTATAACCTTGGACTGGACTGGGATGTTTTCTCAATGCTCAACTGTTCTTGATTATAAACCTCTTTCTTGTACACATATGTATGCTTAAGAACTTGTTTCTCTAGTCTACCTGGACTAACACAGGG
Organism: Nesogale talazaci; assembly: GCA_004026705.1. Taxonomy (NCBI): domain Eukaryota; kingdom Metazoa; phylum Chordata; class Mammalia; order Afrosoricida; family Tenrecidae; genus Nesogale; species Nesogale talazaci. The sequence goes on along the minus strand of PVJH01007318.1, from coordinate 76,211 downwards.
GGCAAGACAGGAGGGCCACTGCATAGATAAAAGAAAAGCACGTGCAGGAAATGTTGGACAGGATGTATTTCACAATGTTCAAAGTAGCTATCACTGAAGGAACGTGGTCACAATTTTTTAAACATAGTACACTTATCACCCTTGGTGAGGAGAAGCCTGGTCATTTCTGCACTCTTTTCTCTTAGTTGTGTTTCCTAAGCTTTTCTTTTTTTTTCCTACCATGAGCAGATCAGAATGTTGAATCAAAAACTGTTTAAAAGGGTGCAAGCAAAGCCAAGAACCAAAGCCTCCCCCCCTGCACAGATGCCAATGCAGGTTCCCGTTTCTCAACCAGTTCTGGGTCCCTGGCGCTCTGCAGAGGGTGGCGAGAGTTCGTTCTCTTCCCTACAAGAGTCCGCCATGCTCCGGAATTTGGTACGCGGAGCCACGAGGACCTCTGCATTGTCAGTCAGTAACAACGGCGAGCCTGGACGGAGGCTGAGGCAGATTCCACTCCACAGCGGCGGGTTTGCACTGACTGCCGAGCACGATGCTAAGTGCTCTGCAAACGCCGACTCCCTGAATCCTCCCGGCAGCCCTCAGCTGGAACTGTCATCCAAACCCACTGACACATGAGAAGTGGGAGGAGACAGAGGCTGTAATTTGCTCAGGGTCTCAGAGGCTGCACACAGAAACTCAAGCCACCTGACTCCGGAGCGGAGCGCGTCTAACACTCAGAATTTCCACTCAAAATGTCAAGTATCGGGGAGAGGGTGGAGGGAGGCAGCGGGAATCGATCACAAGAATCACCCTAGAACTCCCTTTTCTCTCAGGGGGACGAACAATGGAAAAGTGGGTAAGGGACAATGAAGGACGACATAAGGTATGAAAATAATAACCTACAACTTATCTAGAGTTAGTGAGGGAGGGCAGGCAGGGAGGGAGAGGGAAGAAATGGAGAGCTGATATCAGGGCCTCAAATGGGAAGAGAATGCTTTGAAAATGATGATGGCAGCATACGGGCAAATGTGTTTGACATACTTGATGAATGTATGGATTGTGATAAGAGATACAAGAGCCCCCAGTAAAAGTATTTTTTTTTTTAAATGAGAAGCTGGGAGCTGAGCCCCGGTGGCGTAGTGGTTGTGTGTGGGACTGCGGCCCACTGGGATGGAGGTTCGATTCCAGCTCCACGGAGCAAAGGCTGGGCCTCCTACTCCCACCGCCTGAGGGCAGTGATGCCAAAAAAAAAAAAAAATGAGAAGCTGATATCAAGGGCTCAAGTAGAAAGAAAATGTTTTGAGAATGATGATGGCAACAAATGTTCTTGACACAATGGATGGATCGATGGATTGTGATAAGAGTTGTATGAGCCCCAAATAAAATGATTATACACACACATACACACAAACACACACACATCCTCTGTAAATGAGGATTCCAGTCTGTGTCTTCTGACTTCATACCCACCACACCGTACCACGCTCTATAGTGGGCTGAGACCCATATGGCCCACAGGCCGCCAAAACTGTGTCCCCATGGGATAGTTCAATATGTGAATAACCCCAAATCATCCAAATCTCGGGGGGGGGGGGGGGCACCGGCATTTTGCATTTATCTGCCAACCCAAAGGCCCACCCAGTGGCTCCACAGAATAAAGGCCTGGAACCTGGTTTCCATAAAGATTACAGCCATAAAATCCCATGGAGCGGATGAGGCCCGGTGGCGTAGTGGGTGTGTGCAGGACTGCGGCCCATAAGGTTGGTGGTTCAAATCCAGCAGCAGCTCTCCAGGAGCAAGGCTGGGCTTCCTTCTCCCACCAGGGCAATGAAGGGGGGTTGGGGGGGGGGGGGGGGAGGCGCCGCAATGCCATGGAGCACCACTACTCTGTAAGCTACATCTGGCGTTGCTAGACGTTGACATGGAGACAGTGGGATAGACGATCAAAGTTACCCATGGTACAAAGCAAAGCGGGCGAGGAGAAGGCGCCCTCCTCTGCGCTTTGCCTCAGCCAGCTGGCGCGTCTTGAGTGGGCACCGGCCTCCAAAAGCTCGCGTCTGGGTCTCATCTACTAGAAATGTGCTGCTCAACCTACTGCGGGCAGCTGCTGCGGGCGAAGGCACTCACTCACAGCACCGCTTCGCGCCAACACCGACCTCGAGCCAACCGGAAGCCCTCCTCATGCTTACAGTTTCACAGTTCAAGCATCGCGTCTCATTGGTGAGCGTCCCCTGGAAAATCTCGTGCACCCAGGTGAGCTCCGGCTTATTGTTCTCCGCAGGCTCGTTCATGTTGCCGTTTTTCAACTTCCCGTTTTGCTTTTCCTGCTTCTTCTCTTCCTGCAGGATGTCCGCAATCGTGTTTAGCAAATAATTTAAAAACTCGTGCGCATCCTGCTGCATGTAGTTATCAAAGAGATCTGGAAAGGAGAAGGTCACAATTTCAACCTCTACTTCTCCGAAGCACCTGCTCTTATTTTTCATGTAGAAAGGGCGGAGGGATATCGGATATAAACGCATTTGCCTCTTAGCGTGCAGCTTCACCAATGGAGCTTTACAGGCAGTCTTATGTGTTTCCATTGGCTGCCCCCCTCCAAGTAGGGCCTCCCCCAACATCTCCATGGGTCATCAAGTCTGTATGAATTAGTGCTCACTGCCATTGAGGTCACGGGGGACTCAGCAGGTCCCTAGGCCCCAGCAAGAACTAACCCGGGTTAGATTGCAAGATTGTAACTCTTTAGGGGAGTAGAATGTTCCATCTTTCTTCATAGAAGCAGTTGATAGTCTCATATTATACCAAATATACTAACATGAATTAGTAGTTAGCTATATATTATTCATATATAGGTGGGGTGGAAATATATATATATATATCTTTATTATATACTTGATGAAGGTCTGGAGCCTGGCTTCCATAAAGATTACAGCCAACAAAATTCTCTGGAACACTGCTACTCTGTATGCTACACCTGAGATTGCCAGGAGTTGTTGACATGAAGGCAGTGGGGGAGGTGGTGAAAACTATCAAATATAGAAAGCTACCAGTTTTCTTACTGTTGAAAAATAAGAACAAAACCAACTGAATATGTTCCCTGATAAGCGATCCCTTTTTAAGCTGATGTCAACAAACAGTGATCAATTATTCATCTTGTAAGTTATCCAGAGACACAGGGGTCTCTTGCCTCAGATCATGTTAAACCCCAGGCCAGCCTGGAAGCAGCATCGCTGAAACCCAAAGGGGAGAGGAGGGCATGAAGATGGGGCCCTCTCCAAGGGTGGCCTGAAACTAAAGACAGATGGTTCCAGATGCCGGCTGCTGCTCCACGCCAACAGGACCTCCAGTCCAGGGCTGGGTGTAGCTGGGAAACTTCATTATTAATCATGTTCACAACTAGACTGGGAGTGCCGTGCTGCCTGCGCGGCTCCAATTATTTTCATCTGGGTATGCATAAACTATCAAAACCGCAGAAGAGAGCAATCAAATTAAACAAGGTTTTCTAAAACAAACATCTGATTAACTGTGGGAATAAGCACGAATCTAACATAAGCACAAGTTGTCACATCAAATATTATTTCTATAGCCCCCCCCCAAAATAGTAACATCTCTGAGTTGACATACCTACTTTCCACAGCGCCACTCCTACCCACCATGACCATTATCACTCCCATAAAAGCGGGGGAGGGGGGGAGGTAACACACAGAAAGTTCAGGTTATGACAGTTTTATCCTATAAATTTTATCAGTTTGATATCTTTCCATTATCTTAGGCAAATTAGAATCAGGAGCATTATTTTGAAATCGGCAGAGGCTCTGATTAGATAATAAGCACTTGCTGTCATAGCTTATGACAAGTTTATGAGACGGTGCTATTCTATTCCATTTTTGCAATCAGTGTCCACCCTGGGCAACCCACATCCCACACCTCACTCAAAAATGATCCATCCCAAAAACGACTCCTCCCCAGTGTAGGGCTTCAAGAGGAGCCTTCCAAAATGGGCTGAAAAAGCAGAGTTTTAAAACTCAGTTCTCGGGGCTGAGCCCCGGTGGCATAGTGGTTGTGTGCGGGACTGCGGCCCACTGGGATGGAGGTTCAATTCCAGCTCCACAGGAGCAAAGGCTGGGCCTCGTACTCCCACCACCAGAGGGCAGTGATGCCAAAAAACAAACAAACAAACAAAAACCTCAGTTCTCCTCTACTTTTGTTTTATGTCTTTTGGGGTGAAGAAGGGCTGGCAGGTTTTGTTCTGTTTTGAAATGCTCTTTGAATAGGTGACTATATTTATTCTTTTTTTAAAAACTTAGGTAGAGTAAGGAGCCTTCTTAGGTCAGAAAAACCATCCTGTATGACATTGCCACAGAACCCGCAGGAGAACATACACTGGCCAAAACCTACGGAGCCACACCACACACAAGAGTGCACCCTGCTGGAAACACAGGATTGAGGGACCGGTTCATCAAGGAGCTCTAGGAGCTATTGGGTTATGCTTTGGACTGGTAATTGCAAAGCCAGCAGTTCAAATCCACCTGCTGCTCAGTAGACAAAAAAAAAAAAAAAAGCAGGAGTAGTTTTACCCAAGGCCATTATCAGGTGGCTATCAGTCCAGTGGCCTTGATAGCAGTGAGTTTGAGTTCATTGGTTCATCGGTGATTGCAAACCCCCAAACCAACCATACTGTCTTAGGGGTCACTCCTGACCTGTGGCCACCCTTGTCCAATGCTTTGTGCATCTTGACTGGAGCAGACAGCCTCCTCTGGCTCTCATAGGAGCAGCGGGTGGGTTTGAACCATCAAATGTGAGGTCAGCAGGCCAACACTTACCTGACACTACCTGACAAGGCCACCAGGACTCTGTCAACATTTCTCAACCTGGGGGCCGAGACCCCTCTGGGGGTCAAATGACCCTTTCACATGGGTCACCCAACTAGTAGTAACATGGCAGTGATGAAGTAGCAACGGAAATAATTTTATGGCAGGGGGAGGGGGTCACCACAACAGGAGGAACTGTATGAAAGTGCCGGCGGCATGAAGAAGGCTGAGCACCGCTGTTCTTAGGAGGAATGGTGGCTGCACAGGAGATGTGCTGGGACTCTCCTTCCCATGCGGTTCTCCATAGCTGCTCTTCCAAAAGGCACGTGTGTTTCCCTCTTCGAGTGTAAGAGGCTCTGGTGGTGCGGCAGCTTGAGCACCCCACAGTGAACCTAGAAAGCTGGTGGGATGAACTCACCAGCAGCACAGACGGAGACAAATGTGGCATTCTGTGCCCTGATGATGTGCCGCCTCAGAGCTCTCCGGAGCAGTTCTAGTCTGTCCTACGGGGTCGCCAAGAGCCAAAAGAACCGACTGGCACTGGGCCTGGCCCAGACGAGCAGACAACAAAATAAAGCAAGGCACCAGCTCACGCCCAGGCTGCACTGAACACTGCCAGGCCTCCTCACCCCAGAGCTTCCCACGCCTGCACCGCACCCGGGGCCACTCACCGTTCTCTTTCCTCAGCCGCGAGATGAACTTCTTTGGTGGGATCACGCCAACCTTCTTCTTCTGCGTGGCAATGCTGTGGAAAAGATCTGCCAGGCACGTCAGCAGGTTTTCCTTCTTTTTTTGCTGGGCCTTGTATGCCAGCACATTCTCCCGGAACGGCCGGCAGAAGTACAGCGCCTGGAGCACGGAGTTACAGTAGCACGTGTTTCCGAACTGCCAAAGGACAACAGAGAGGACTCAACTCGAGGGCCGCAGAGGGGAGCCCTGGGGAATCGCGGGCAGGGGGAGGCGACCGCCCTCTGCAAACTAGCCCCAGCTCCTCCCGTCAGAAATGAGGCGTCTGGCTCTCCGCTCGGGAGACAGGAAACAAGAATGAAACGAGCCTGGGGACCCGGTCCCCTTCAATCCAGTGCAGCTGCCTAGTTCATAATGGTGTCCACTGCGATGACCACAAGCCCACCGCTGTGGTAAGGAGAGTCGAATGGGGTGTTCAAATAAAGGCCAAGAGAACGTGGAGACCCGAGAGGTGGCCGGCTAAACAGAAGAGGCCACACACGGGGACACACTGAAATGTAGCTGGCGGTGAAATAGAAAACTCAAATCAAAAGCAAGTCCACGTCACACGCTCAGCTGAACTGGGACTGGCTTTCGGAACCCTCCTTCTACCAGAGTCCCCTGGACACCCGCTTCAACTCCGTCTCCTCTCTCATCTCAGAGGCAGAAAGACCACCACGCCCCTGGGCATCGTAACTTCTACATCCCCTTCCAGGTGAGCGAGGTCCTGGTCTCAGATGAGGGCCCAGGTGAACACCGTGGATACCCCTGCCACCTCCCAGACCCCCAGGTGGACACGTGGGCACCTCACCAGGGCGAACAGGCCTCCTCTGGGGGAGGGCCCGGTTGGGACGGGCTCACACTTTGGACTCCTCCGTGCCCAGGAGAGTGAAAAAGGAACATGTCCAAAGAACGAGCGAGATGAATTGCCCGGATCAGCACGCGCTGCCGGGGTGGGACCTAGAACTTGCGAGACGGCTGGCGCATGCGCGTGCGTCACCTGGCCGAGAGCGTGACAAATGCACCGCAGGACTTCACAGGGCATGGCTACGTGGCCTGAGATAGGACGTTTCCTAGTTTCACAAGCCATTTTCATCGAAAATTCTTAGAGAGAAGCCTCCCTCTTTTCCTTTTTTTTAACAGAGAGCCTAAAACTTCCATAAAGCACCACTGGAAGGAAGCGTTGGCGGGGTGGTTCCCCCACGGGGCTCTCCCAGTCCCTCGCACAGGAAGAAATGGCTTCTATTCCTTTCCCTCCCCAGTCAGGCTGAGCGGAGGCCTGGGCACAATGGCTGCGTGAACGTGCGTGCAGACTGATGGCAGAGTTTAACCCACACAGCTCTCTGTGTTCCACAGATTTATAAAGCTTTCCTCCTTCCAACCTTCTGGTCATCCTCCCTGCTTTATCCAATTCCCCTGCCCCAGCACCTGGCGAGGAAAAGTCCAATGACAGGTTCTGGGTTAGAAAAAGAACTAACATTTACCAAGTGTCCGAAATTCGCCTCATGCCGGGATCTGAAATAGAAGCTCTGAATGATTTGGGACATCTTCATCACCCCACCCCTTTTGACAGATGGGGAAACAAGCTTTGTGAAGTCAGGTAACTTACTCAAGTGTGCCCTGCCAGTGAGCAGCCCAGGCAGAGTTCAAGCTCCTTCAAGCAGCATTTCTGCAAAGTCAATGCCCTTCCCCAGAGAACACAGGCTGGCATCCGCTGGTCGAGATCCCTGATGGCAAGCCCTACCTACCACATCTGGGCACCAACACAAAGTTGGCCAAGGCGGTCGTCCTGGAAAACCCGTGTCTGCGAGTGAATGCTTGATGTCACTTTAACCCATCCATGCAGCTCGGGTGAGATGGACAGCTCAGAAGGGCGGTGGGAAATATTGCCATTCTGTGTGGCTATCGTGCAGCAAGGACACAGTACTTAGCCACATAGAGGGGTGGGGGTTGCTGAACACAGAGTCTCTGGGTGGTGAAAATGAACTCAGCCACTCACAGGAAGTTAGGGGTCCCAGTCTCTTCCAAGGTGCCTCAGAAGACAACATATGTACAAATATGCTTGAAACAAAAAATGAAATTTTAGAGGTACCTCGGAAGAAAAACTTGCCAACCCACCCTCCACCCCCATAACTAGCTGTTGGGAATCTTATAGAGTATGGTCCATCTCCCCCACGCCTCCTCCACCCCCCGACACCCACAGGGTCACCCTGCATCAGACTCAATGGCAACTGGTTTCATTGCTGAGGGCCCGTCAAATGGAAATCTGAGACAAATATGCCCCCGCCTGTACCTACAGCATGGAGTTCCAGTTTCAGGCTTCCCCTTCCCCAACCCCCCACCTGACACACACCAGATTATCATGTTCGAATGACTGGTGATGAGCTGGTAACTTTGCAAACCTGGCTGCACAGATACAGAGTGAAACAAAAAGCAAGGGGAATTCATCCAGATACCAGAGGGAGACAAGTTCATAGGAGACTTGGCTACAGAGTCTAAGAAGATGGCTTGGAAAGTAGTGGGTGCAAAGAAACTCCTTGGAGCACAGAAGGAAAAAAAAAGGGAGAGAGAGAATCCAATGTACTCATTAAATCCTTTTTTTTTCCCCCTGGGCTAGCTCAGACCTTCACAAATGGATCAAAATGTCCCTTTGCACAGTTATCTGCTGCTACTTAAGAGCAGGGACAATTATTTTAAAATGGGGGGAACGAAATGTGATAGATGGCTTCACGCACTCTAATCCATTTGATTTTCTTTGTTAAGGTATGCATGCTGAAATACTTACATTGACCAAGCCGAAGTAGTGTTCATTGATTGGAAACTGCTCTGGACCAATGTCTTTTTCCAGAGCAGAGGCATTGGTGCCCTAAGGAAAAGAAAAAAGAAACAAAGGATTGGTTCCCAGCAAAGAGACAAGAAAGTTACAAGGCAACTTCAAAGATTCTACTCCTGAAACAAGCCTGTCCCTTGGCCAGCACGAGCTGGATGGCACTGAAGCTGAAAGTAAAGACGCCTGATGTGAATGGGTAAAATCATCCAACCCTCACCTCAACCACGGGCCCATCCCTTCAAACCCATTTTACTTGGCCTCCATTATCTTCCACTAGGAGAGAAGGATTTCGATGTGCAAATCCCACACACCTCGCTGAGGCCTCCCAAAGAACAGAGTGTAGGGTTCAGAGGGCGGCAGCAACTCTCGTGCTATTCGATGGAGTGTAGAATCATGGGAAGGAGCCCTGTTGGCGTAGACGGTAGGGTCACTGTGAGTCGAATCAACTCACTGGCAGTGGGCTTGGTTTGGGTCTGGAGCAAGAATCATGTCAACCTATTCCACCATTGACATCTTCAACCTAATAGTTACCGTCCATCCTCTCTGCACCAGGCACAGTTCAAGGCACTGACAAGAGAAAGGTGAGCAAGAAGCAGAGGCGTGGAGTTTGCATTCTAGTGAACCAAGCGGCTGGGGCACAACGTCAGTCCATTAAGCAGAAGACTAAATAGTGATAAGTAGCATGGGAACAATAAAGTAGGGCAAGAGTAAGATACCAACGCCGGGGGAGAAGAGAAGGCTGGCAGGGAATAGGGGTGGACAGCAGTTTCCAGTATAGTGGACACTGAAGTGAAGTGTCCACGGGATATTGGGAATGAGGGGGAAATACAATTTAACGCTTAATTTTCAAATGATTAGCTACATGGACTTCTTCTACCCTTCAACATGAACAGAGTAATAGCAACTCTGTTACTCTAAGTGGCAGGGCCTATGCTAATATTAGCACACTGATCCTATTTTAATGTGTATATCATATATGTATATTTCTTTTTAACTATTTCCACACATGCAAACCACATGGCACACATTCACACTGATCCTAAGAGGAAATGCCACCCCTGCCCCCATGTAACAAACATGAAACTTAAAAGCTTAGAAAATCAAAATGTGGCAGTCATGTACTCTGATATCAATTTCATGATTGGGAGTGTAGGGGTGGAGTCCAGCCTGTCAAATTGGGGATAGCCAATGAGATCTCTGTGTGGGCCTGGCTTTCTCCAGAAAATTCTGGGAAATCGGCCATATTTTCCCCTTGGAGGTGAGAGACTTATGGCTCAGTCCCTTGGAGAGGCTCTCCTGACAAGACACAAGGCAGGCTCCCTGTGAGACATCCCAGAGAAGCCACATGGGTTTACCCTGATGGAACCAGACCTCAGAAACCAGAAAAGCCACACAGAGACTCCTGCCAGTGTGAAGATGCTTGAGGAGTCACAGAACCGCCCCTGCCAGTGCTGGGCAGAGATGCTTGAGGAGTCACAGAACCACCCCTGCCAGAGCTGAGATGCTTCTACCACCACTGGATACACCAGACTGCTGCCACTGGCCAGTGACAGTCCTGGCATCATTGCGTGTGCCTCAGGAATCTAAAGAAGGCTTCATAGACTGGTATCAGACTGTGGGCTTGGACTGGACTAGGTCGGGACGCTTCCTCAATGTTTCCTTACTCTTGCATATCAACCTCGCCCTTATAGTCACATGCGTCTTTATGAATTTTTTCTCTAGTCTACGTGGACGAACACAAAAACCAAAAGCCCTGTCGTCGAGTCGATGCCGACTCACGGCACCCCTAGGGGGCAGGAAAGAATTGCCCCGGTGGGTTTCCAAGGTGGTAACTGTTTAGGGGAGTAGGAAGCCCCATCCTTCTCCCATGGAGCAGTTAGCAGTTTCCAACTGTACAATCTGCCCAGGATCCTCAGTCAGTACGTAGTGGAGCACAGCAGTGGTAGAAGTCTCACCTTCTGCAAGGAGGGTTTTCGACAAACCTCAAGCCGCCGCCACTCTGTCAGCGTACATCTGGCTATAAAACAGATGTCAATGGGGCTCCCAAGAGCCCCAGTCTTGTAAGAAAAGCCTGGTCATCAACTTGCAGAAATCAACCACTGAAAACCAGTGGACTACAGTGGTCCGATGGCTAACTCATTATGGGAAGGTGCAGAACCAGACGGCGTTCTGTGCCGTTGTGTGGGGAGTCATCAAGGGTCAGTAGACCCTCTCAACAGCAGAGAGCAACACGTGGCCATGCTAGGATTGTCACCGAGGGTCCCCTCTCCCTGGGAGTTACAGGAGAGCAATCCTTTTATTCAAAACCACTACCGAGCCCCACTCAGGACCAGTCCCTGGCAACATCAGATGGAGTACCATTGCACCCTGTGCTCAAGTGATTGTACTGAGCTTAGCCAGGGAGGCCAAAACTCAGTCAAATGTGGTTAGGCCTTTGGGCGATGGGTAGGAAAAAGCTAGTTTGCTATGGTGGCTCTAGCAAGAGCAATCTCACATCCTTGATTTATCTCCCTTCACAGAAATGCAAAGATACGGTATGCAGACATTTTCACAAAGGGAAAAAAGAGACAATACATTGGGTTGTTTCCACCACCTGCTAATGGCACCAGGCTGGGTTACAAGGGAGGGACCCACTCAAGGACAAACCAACCAACAGCCACCTAACTTGCCACCTAGAATGATCACTTCTCCTTGAGGGAAGACGTGGCCCAGAACTGGGGTTACCAAAGCACAAATTCACGGCCATCGAGGCAATTCAGACTTCCGGTGACCCTATAAGACCGAGTAGAACTGCTCCTGCGAGGTCCCAAAACGTGCATCTCCACAAGAGCAGAAGGCCGCCACTTCCTCTCTCGGAACAGCTGACGAGCTTGAACCGCTAACCTTGTAGCCGGCAGCGCAATGCATTCACCCACGACACCACCAGGCCTCCTGGCAACTGGGCCCTGACCACCATGCAAAAGCCGCCCCGCTCTGAGCGAACAGAACTGTAGAAGCCCTCACCCCCATATCAAGATCATCTGTTTCCACTCGATTCCTGGAGCCTCTCACTGTTTCTCCACCCTCCACCCGTCCCAGTCATCTAAGACAGTGAGCTCAGTGGTTATTTGAGGATGGGAGAGATGTATTTCAGTGTGTGAGTGTGTGTGTGTGTGTGTGTTAATTGCCTTTATGCCTGCAAAAACGCAAAACCCATACACAAAACTGAATTTTTTTTAGCAGCACTCATCAAATGATGGCACAAGTTGATGATAGAACATAAAAAAATCACTGAAAAATTCTAATCAGGCTCCATCTCCGCCCTGAAATTTTGTGCCTAACACATATTAAAGAGATCCCCAGTCACCATTGGGGAGGCATAATGAGACTGGATGGCTGAGAGCCCAGGAGGAGAGTCAGGCATGAGAGCAGGGCCCAGGGAACCAGGTCTCAGCACAGCTTCCTCTATGAGGTGGCTGTCGAGTCTGAGTTAATCTGTGATTTCTGCTACTGGGAAATGCCTAGCCAGGGTCTCAACTGCTTCTTTTCTTACCTACCTAAGCAGCCTTCTAGTAGGGTGTAGGGGCGTCATGATTATGCATTGGGCTGTTAACTGCAAGGTCAGCAGTTCAAAACTGCCCACATGAAGGCAGGATTCTCTGCCCCCATAAAGAATTACAAATTTCCCTGGGGCATTGCTATCTTGTCCTACCAGGTCATGATGAATCAAAAATCCACTGGGGGTGGGGAGGGTGGGGGAGAGACCAGGTAGGGAGGTATCCTAAGGAGAGACCTTAGCTTGAGCAGCATTTAAGAGTGAAGGGCAGGAAGTACAGGGGAGGCACTCACAGCATGGGGACCAGGAGATAAAAACAGTAAGCCAATGGTGCCCCTGGTGAAAACAGGCTCTTCCCCGAGGTCAATGCTACACACACACTCTCTCTCTCTCTCTCTCTCTCTCTCTCTCTCTCTCTCTCTCTCTCTCTCTCTGCAGGTCAAGCCTACACAGCTGAAAAGATGTGAAGGGATATTGGATGTTAGAGATTGAAATTTAGTCACACATACACATACCCCCCCCCAAAAAAAAAAACCCTTTAAGGTAAATTCTAGCCCTTCCACCTGTGGTACGGGTCTGACTGAATCAGAACTGAGTTAGCAGTTATGAGATAGTTCTTTGAAATCAGAATTTAGACAACCAATCTTTACTTGGGTAATAATTTTAAAAACCTCTCTCCATGGGGTCATTCAAAGCTTGATCTGCTTGGGGCTGTATTCCCTGGTGTTACACACACAGAGAGCCTGCAACACCTACTGATGGATGTGTAAGAGGATAGAGGAAGCTCAGACAGGGGTGTCTGTCTGAGCTACTTCATATACGACGTGATGATTTGGACACAGCTGTGCAGACTCTTCCTGGTTGCCTTCCAATCAGGACTACTCAGTCCCCTGTGTGCCCCCTTTCCTCCAAGCCCCCTGCTCTTCTGCAAGGCTTACACTCTAAGAATTGTTGCCCAGGGACAGAAAGTGAAGGTTTTGCCACACACAAAGACATCTGAAAGCAATCCCTTGTTTCACGTGTTAGCATCTTCCACTGATAACATGAAGGTGTGCATCCCAAAGGGATGTTAGAACTCAAGGTGTTAAGAGGAACCCTCTCCAGGATAGAGGAACACAGACAGGTGCAGAACACTTCCTAAGATGAGAACAATGGCAGGCACTTACATGTATCAACTGAAGATCAAATGTTGGGTTGGGTTGGGTTGGGTAAGGCTGATCACATGTTCGATGATCACATCTTTCAATCCTGCAACTCTAGGCTACACCAAAAGGTATGGCTGTAACAAAAGGTCCTATAAAACAAAAACCAAACCTGGGCCTCCAACAAAACCCTCTGCTCCTGAGTCTACACCAACTCACCGTGACCCGACCGCACTGAGGCTGCATCCGAGACTGCCGCTCTGTGGAGCAAAGAACCCCATCTTCCTCCTGATGGACCACCTAAGATACTACAAAGAACATCCAAACCAAACCCCCTGCCACCAAGTTGATGTGGACTCATATGAACCCTGTCTAGGGTTCCAGAAGGAGCTCAGGTGGCAGTGTGGGTCATGCACTGGGCTACTAACTGCAAGGTCAGCGATTCAAAGCCACCAGATGCTCTGAGGGGGAGAAAGGCAAAGTTGAGTCGATTCCAACTCCTCATCACCCTATAGGCAGAGAAGACTGCCCCTGTGGGTGTCGGGGGGCGAAAGCCCTCTCTGAGAGCAGCACGCCTCCGTCCAAATAGTCTAAAACTCCCTCACTGCCATGGAGTCGATTGCACAGGGCTTCAATATGTAAGTTCAGTTTCGCTTTCATGTAAATGCTCGATAAATAGTGGTGCAGGACTGATAGGACAGCTCTGGAGGGAAGGGGAAGGCGCCCCAGTGGTACAGTCAGTTACATGTGAGCCTGCTAACGACAGGGACAGCAGTTCAAATCCTCCAGGCGCTCCACAGGAGAACGATGTGACTTTTTACCTCCTAGAGAGTTACAAACTCAGAAATGTGCAGGGGCCATTCGACCCTGTCCTGTGGGCCCTCTAAATCAACTAGATGGTGGTCAAGTCTTTTTCACGGAGGCTAGTAAGCTCAGGCTCCTTCTGTCCTGTGTTCTGCCATCCTCAAGGATCAGCTTCTGTCTTTAGAACCCCGGGAGCTCCGCCAGCTCACCCCATCCTCTCACCTCAGCCAGGGGAGTGAGTGGCACACCTGAGCCCTGTTCGAAATCCCACCGGTCAATCTAGCCATGCAGCCCTGATCACGTGCGCTTAGAAGGGCTACTGTGCTAACTGTAGATGTAGACTTGACCAGCCGTGTCGGGGTAAGTCTTCTCTTGCCATAGAAATGGACCGCGGATTCACTGCCACTGGGTTAATCCTGACTCCAGCAGTCCTACGTGACAGAGCACAACTGCCCCTGGGGGTCTTTGGGGGAGCAGTAAACGTCAGCTTTCTACTATAGAGGAACTGGTAGGTTAAAACCCATGACTTTGTAGCTAGCAGCCCAAGGCATAATGGAGCCCAGTCCTCTACCTGTTCGTAGAAAGTCCTGGAAGAATCCTTGAGAAGTTCTTATCAGTGGCTACCAGCATCTGGAGTGCGTGGCTGGGAGATCAGGTCAGGAAGGGGCTTTCCTTTCGATCTTCTCAACTGCTAGAATTTCTTAGAACGAGCCGATCTAGTGTTTACAACTAAAATCGGTAGCAAAACATTAGTGTATTAACCCTGGGCAGGCCAGTGCCCTAACACCCTCAGCACACACCTGAGAGCTGTCCAGGGCCACAGCCAGAGAGGATCCTGCCGGTCACACCACCTCCCTTGGCTTTGGTTTCCTGATGGAGGGGGTCTAGCTGCTGACACCCAGACTGCCAATTCCTAGGAGAACCAAGCACAACTGGGAGGGAATGCATCATAAAACCCCAGAGGCTGTCGGTCTATTTCAAAGCCCCAGCACAAGGACACAGGCAAACAGGAGGAGCTGGAATAAGCTTGTTGTATGTCCAGATGCTAAGCCAGGAAGGAGTCCATGGTGGGAAAGGGGGCTGGAATCACAGGTTCTGCAGCATGTGGAGATTTTCGTCAAGAGGAGAAAAGGAAGAATAAAAGATATGAGGGACCTCAGAGAAGCAATGCCCCCAACTTGATTAAAAATAGACCTGGGCTGGGACAAGTTCCAACACGAAGACTGTAACACTAGCTGTTCAAAGTGCCCTGAAAGCAATTCTGTGACTGCGAAGGGATACACCAAACCCCGAAACAAACAACCATCACAAAAGCCCACAGGGGATGACTCAGAGGCACAAGATGGGTATAGAAGGGTTTCTTTTTTTACAGCAATCTAGAAGAAAAACACGTTGGAAATGCTTCCATGGGGAGGAAGAGAAGAAGGAAGGGAGGGAGCCTTTACCCAAGAGGAGGGCAGCAGGAACAGCACAAGACTGGTCAGAAGAACAAGAACACAGCCAAAACATGAGGCAAGGGGAGCCCTCGAGGGGCCAAGGTGTGGCCTGGGGATTAGCCATGAGGCCCAGAGAAGTGAACTTGCCCACTTGCCCAAGAATACCACAGGGCAGGCCCCTGATCTTCACTCTGAGACCCAGTATCTCCCACCTTTGTGCACGGTGGAGCAGGGAGGGCCCAAGGAAGGCCAGCGATAAAAGGCACAGATTTCTAGGTGACCAGGGATCAGGTCATGAATGACAGACCATGGGTCTGCAACCAGCAGAAAACCAAATAAAATCACTTGATGGATTTCAATGCAGGATGAGCCCGAGGTGTGTCTGTGGCAGTGAGATTTTATGTCAACTTGACCCCAGTGAGGGGGGATGGGTAGAGTCCCACCTGTCATTCAGTTCAGCCCCAGGGGGCCTTCTGGTGGGTGTGGTCATTGCTGAGACCAGACTCTGGGACGTTCTCTTTCCTCTTTGGCATTTCACCAGCCTCCTCGCTGAGTCTTCCCTGAGATGCTGTGCTTGTCTCCAGGGAATCCAAACCCTGCCACGTTCACACTGACCTGGGATCCATGCAACCCAGCCCCACCCTGTGATCTCCCTGCGCCCGATTCACCTTTCTGCATCGTTGGCCGATTGCTTCGTGAGTCTGCAGGGGACTCTGGCTGACCTTGGACCCGCAGACTTCGGTTGAACTGACGGGGAATGCCGTCTTGATTGAAGAGTGCTTCTTGGCATAAAGTTTTTTCCTACACAGATGTGCAGTCACTGGTGTTGCTCCTCCAGCCAGCCCGACCTAGCACAGTAGCTGGTAGCCCTGTTCTCCATGGCCTTTCAACGGCTGTGATCTTTTGGGAGGGAATGGCAGGGTCTTCTTCCACCGTGTTGGCGGGGAGGGGACAGTTCTCAAACTGCCAACCTTTTACTCGGCAGCCAAGCACGTCAGCGGGGACTCCAACATTGACAACACAGAAGGCGAAGGCTGTGCTAAGTGCCATCTTCGGGTCTATGTTCAAAAGGCTATTTTCCTTATCAAATGCGTCCAAAGGGCATGCGGTACGTCAAGGGAGAGTCCTCGAAGAGTTAGGATGCCCAGATAGCCGATGTCCAAGTGAGTCACTGCTCTCGCCCCATGGAGAAAGTGACAGGACGTGACTTAGCCCCAGTCAGAGGATGAGTCAAGAGCAGCCTGCCCGAACCCAAGGAAAGCTCGCAGGCAAAATTATAGTCCCTGCTTCCTCAGATATAATTAGTAATATTTCTAGATAACACATAAGTAGCATTTACCATGTCCGGTCATTGTTCACTCTACACGTATTTTAGTCATTTTCATCTCCCGTTAACCCTCGCAGGTAAAATCATAAAACAGCACGGGTTTACTGGCTGGGTAGTGACTGGTGGTACTCTGGAGACAATGGCCCCTTCAGGGCTGGATCTCAGCTTCCCTCCATAGGTCAATTTTCAGCCAAACAATAGACAAGTCTTTGAGGGGAACAACAGCACAAGGGAGGGAGGGATGTCTCTCTTGGGATGAATCACCCATCCAAAGCCAAAAAGGCAGCACTTGCTGCAGGAGGATGCACGGGTAGGTCCAGGAGGGTTAGGAGAAGAGGAGGAATGTTAACTGGAAGCCAGAGACCGGGCTGAGTGACGTTACCTCGAGAGGGTTGCAGCAGCAGAACGGGCACGCACTGCTCCGTGCTAAACTGACCATCTGCTCTGCAAACGTCCAGCCAATTCACAAAGAAAGATGAAGCATAAAGAACTGTAACCATTACATAATCTCCTGTCAACTTGTGAAGGGGGTAGATTCTAGCCTGTCAGTCGGGTCTCAGTTTAATGACCTCTTTGGAGGCACGAAGGAGATAAATAGCTCACGAAAGCCCAGACACACTCTCTCTACCTCACTCTCTGTGAGACCTTCCCTGTCGACAAGTCACATAGAGCTATGTTTTTGGCAGCCTGTGCCCTGGGGCTGGAGGAGCCACACGGAGACCCATACCAGTGCTGAGATGCTTCTGACACCACTGGATCCACAAGACTTTCCACCCACTGGGATGTGATCTTCCTGTACTCCGTGTCATTGCATGGCTACGTGAATCTAAAGGGGAATTCATGGACTAGTGTCAATATAGAGGTTTAATATCAGTCTGATGGACTTGATCTGGACTGGGCTGGGCTGTTTCCTTAACATTTACTCTTTGATACAACGTTCCCTCTTATACACATATGTCTCCCTAGATTTGTTTCTTTAGTCTACCCAGACTAACACAAAGACCCTTTGAGGTAGATGCCATAATTAACAACATTTCGAGGATTAAAAATGAGGCAGAGTGGCTAACACACTTTATTCAGTGACATCAGGTTTGAATTTCCATAGTTCCACTCCAGTCAGCCACCATGAAGCATGGACTGTGATGGACATAAGAAGGGCCTCCTAACGATGTCTGACAGAGCCTAGTGAGTTACAAGTTGAGCTGCTCAACCACTATTTGAGCAGTTCAAACCTACCAGTAACTCCAAGGGAGAAAGATGAGGCTTCTTCCATGTCTATCTACGTGGGCAGGGCAAACAATCCCTAGGAGAAAACACTGGGACCAGAGGTTCCGGGGGCACAATGGGAGGGTGGGGAAGGTGGGTAGGAGCAGGGAGCCAACAAACTCAGGGATAAGGGAATAAAAAATCTTAAATTGATGGCAAGAAGAGCATATAATGCCTGGTGAGGTTTGAACAAGTGTAATTTGAGAGAAATTACTGAGAGTCAAATGAAGGGTGAGCATGATAGTGGGACAGAAGGAAGGTAAAAGAAACTAGATTACAGAACTAGGAGGCAAAGCTATTTATAGAGGTATAGCTATAGACATATATGTATGTAAATATATGAATTTATAATGAAAGGAATAGAGACCAATGTACATATATTTATGTTAAGTATTAAGATAGCAGATGGACTTTGGGCCTCTACTCAAGGTGTCCCTAAACACGAGAAGACTTTTTTCTAATAACCTGCCACTCTGACATTCACCTTCCCCACAGAATCGCTGAAGACAAAGTGCAGAAGCAAATGTGGTGAAGAAAGCTGATGGTGCCCAAGTATCAAAATATATACCATCTGTAGTCTTAAAGGCATGCAGTCAAACAAGCAGCCATCTAACAGGGAAGTAAATAAGCCCACATGGAAGAAGCACACCAGCCTGTATGATCGTGAGATGTCAACGGGATCAGGTAACAAACAATTATGTCGATGTGAAAGAGGGGGAGAGGGGGTTGAGTGGAGACCCGAGCCCATCTGTAGACAATTAGACATCCCCTCACAGAAGGGTTACAAGGAAGAGATGATTCGACCAAGGTGCCATATAGCACCAAAACACACATCATTCCTTTAGTTCCTGAATGCTCCCTCACCCACTGCCGTGACCCACTTGTACCTTACAAAATCCAGTCAGTCCAGAGTACACACACTGGCTAGGTAAGAGCTGTCGACACATGGAATTCAGGACAGATAAAATCTTCTGGAACAGTAGTTGGAGTAGCCATATCAGGAGGGTAAGGAGATGATGGGGAAGGGGGGGGGGGGGGGGGGGAGGGGGAACCGATCCAGAGTTGGCTATATAGCACCCTACCCCCAAATGGACAAACAACAGAAATGTGGGTGAAGGGAAACAACGGACCATGTAAGGCATGAAATAACAATAAGCTATAACGGATGAAGGATTCACAAGGGTGGGAGGGGAGGGGAGGGAGAGAGAGGGAAAGGGCTCAAGTAGAAAGAACGTGTTTGGGAAATGTTGATGGCACCCTATGTACAAGTGTGCTTAACACAACTGAGTGTGGGATTGTTAAGAAGATTTGTAGGAGCCCGCAATAAAATGATTTTTTAGCAAAAGATGAACCCCCAATAAAATGATTTTTTTTTTTTTAAAAAAAGGAGGGGGAAAAAGGAGCTTATACCAAGGGGTCAAGTAGAAAATATTTGGAAAAGAAGATGGCAACATGTATACAAATATGTTGGATACAAATGATATATGGAATATCATAAGAGCTCTAAGAGCCACCAATAAAATCATTGGGGGAAAAAAAGATGAGACTTTCCACTTGCAGAAGGACTTGCAATCGTGGACACCCACAGGGCTTTGCTCCCTTGTTCCACAGGCTGGCTGTAAGTCAGAACGGACTCAGGAGTCAGAATGGCAGGGAGTTTATGAGGGGAAAGTCCGCAGAAGCCCCAGTGGTGCAATGGTTCAGCCTCGGGCTGCAAACCTTTCAGTTCAAACCCACCAGCAGCACCCTGGGAGAAAGATCCTCATGCAAGGATTTAATCTAGGATACAGGGAGGGGTAGTTCTACTCTAGCTTGAAGGGTCCCCCGGGGCCTTAGTTTGTCAGTGTTAGTGTGTTACCAGAGTATCTACCTGCTGTGCATTTTGTATGTATTGAACTACACATGCATTCTATATCAGAAAACAATGACAGTCTTTATCGAAGAAAAGCTGCTGGATGTAAGTGCTCTGTCTTTTAAAGAGAGAAATGCTGAGTCCGTAACACTGTAGAATGTTTAAGAAACTTAATAACAGTTTGGTTATTTCTCTGACCCTTCAAAACCATTCCTTCTGCCTGGGACAGGCTACCACCCTTCCCTCCTCTAGCCCCTTCTCCTCACCACTGGCCTCAAATAGAGGTCTCCTCTGTCTCTTCCCTCACACAGCCTCTGTGTAGCTTCTTCTCATTTATCACAGTTTTTAATAACTTACTTGTGACCATTTCGCATCTGTCTGGCCAGTGAACCAGTGGACACCAAACCACAGCTTACGGGCCAACACCAGCTTGCCAGTGGTTTTTGCAAAGAACTTTCTCTTGGAACACAGGCATCTCATTGCTGACCTATCATGTTCCCTTTCACACTTCACCAGCTGAAGGAAGTCACAGGGAGAGACCTTAAGGCCTGAAATCCTCTCTGGTCCTTTCCAGGATTGCTTCTCCACGCTACTCAAGGCCACAGCTCCATGAGGGCGAGTATTGTGTCTGAACCATTTGGCAGAGCCCAGCAGAAGGTCCAGAGCCAGGGGTTGCTCAAACTATGGCCGTGGGCCACATGCGGCCCACAGAGGACATTTATGCGGCCCATGGGGTATTTTTGCTGCTGCTGCTGTCCTGCTTAGCAGCCAACGCATCCTGAGCCCACAGTGAATTTTTTCATAGTTTTTTTTTTTTTTTCTTAAACTATAGCCCGACCCTCCAACAGTCTGAGGGACAGTGAACTGGCCCCGTTTAAAAAGTTTGAGGACCCCTGGTCTAGATAGTGGTTCTCAACCTTCCTAATGCTGCCACCCTTGAATACAGCTCATGTTGTGGTGACACCCCCAACCATAAAATTATTTTTTGCTGCTACTTCATAACTGTCATTTTGCTACTGTTATGAATCAGGCGACCCCCATGGAAGGGTCGTTCGACCCCCCAAAGGAGTCAGGACTCACATGTCGGGAGTCACAGGTTGCTGGTCTAGAAGTGCTGGTGGTGTGAGGGGTTATGAATTAGACTAAGGTCAGCAGTTCAAACCCATCAACTACTATGTAGGACAAAGAGGAGACTTTCTGCCCCTATAGAGTTAGTCTTAGAAACCCCCATGAACAGTTCTACACTGTCCCTTTTCATCAGAATTAATTCGATGGCCATGGAGCAGTGTCCTCTGGGGTGAGTCCTCACCGTCCTCAAAGGAGACAAGGGTTCATCCTGACCCCATATGCACAGTCACCACCCCCAGCTGTCGGTGGGGCTAGCATGTCACCAGGATCCTAGACAGGGTCCATGGAGCTTTCTGACCCGACCAGCCAGGTGATCTACTCTGAAAGGCCCTCAGAGAAGTCTTGTGATCCCAATAACCCAGTCCTCAACTGGGGAGTCTCCCAAATAGACACGTTGTAAGTCTTGACCCCTACCCCACCCCCCCTCACCCCCCACCCCCTCCGGAGCTTATCCTCTTATTCAAGACTGGGGCTTCCTTCTTGTGTGGATGAGGCAGTGAGTGTAGGGTTGTCTGCAGTCTCTCTGGAGCTAGAAAGGGAGCAATTCAAGGAGGGTTGTAGGGAAGACAGGCCAGGTCATGTGCAAACCACATGATCACTGAAACCAGAAGCTGAAGAGAGGCGAGAACAAGCCCACAGGGGGAACTGCCACTGGAGCTGGCGCCTGGACCCGGGAACTGTGAGGCGAGAGAGTCCCTGTGTTTCTGTCACAGCAGCACGAGGCACCGCCGTCAGCAGCCAGGGCGGGGCCCACAGACGGCACTCTGTCCTTCCATCAGCTGAATGTCATACGGCAACAGGGGAAGTGCATGGCCCACTCCTACAAGGCATTTCACACCCACGGGTCACTGGGACCCACTCACCCAAAAAGGCACTACTTCTCCTTTTCCCTGGTTTCTCACACAAAAGCCCTTGTGGCCCCTGACCCCCAGGCAGGACTCGAACCTGGGCCATTCAGTTCCACAGCCTGAGCCCTTCCTTGACCACAGGTCATGGGAGCTGATCTTCTTCTTGGCTCGGGTGCAGGCCAGGGGCAGGAAGCCAGGGTCCCTGGTCAGTGAACTGGTCTGCTTCTGACTGTTGACACACACACACCTCTAACCCAGCCGCTGAGCGACTACTGAAGGAAACCGACCCCGCCCAATGAGGGTGATGGAAGGGTCTCACCCAGACTACGACAGACATGGTTGGAGAGCCACAGCATTAGTCTCACCAGACCACAGCCTGGACTCCTGGTCCAACAGCACTTACCCATAATCCCTTTCTCTTCAGGATGGCAGATATCCAGTCTTCAACAATGCCGGTGAAGGGGCTTTCTCAAATGGAGGAAAACCAGGGTTTCCTAGGGATTGCCAAGAGTGGAAGGAGCCCTGGTGGGGTAGTGGGTTAAGCGTTGGGCTACTGACCTCAAAATCAGTAGTTCAAGGCCATTGGCTGCTCCATGAGAGAAATGCTGGAAATAGAAACAGGTAATAGGCTCTCTGCATATAAAAAGCTGTTGGCATGGCAGACTCGTGCTCCGACATTTATTCACACACACAGAAAAGGAAGGACCGTTGTCACTCTCCGTGGTAGCAGTGTATCATTTCCACATCCATGCTTTCCAGGGTGCAGGTGGGGAGAAAGACCTTTGGAGAGAAACCACGTGACTTCTTGTTACACTTTCTGGTTGATAAAAAGGAGCCCTGGTGAGGTAGTGGTTATGCCTTGGGTTTGTTAACTGCATGGTCAGCAGTTGAAAATCACCAGCTGGGGAGAAAGAGAGGACCGTCTGTTCTTGTAAACAGTGACAGCCTCGGAAACCTAGGGGCATTCTCCTCTGTCGGACAGGGTCTCCAGGAGTCAGAACTGACTGCATGCCAGTGAGTATGGTTTCAGAGTTTACCGGGAAGAAGCACAAAGAGCACCTCCTACTGAAGAAAGATAGAAAGATGGGGAGGGGGGGGGGTGTCACACTTAACCTGAGTTCTTATAAGGATGAAACATTAAAGAATTGTTATAGGCTTTGGCTTCATCTTGAGTTGAATTGTGTCCCCCAAATATGTGTGTGTCAACTTGGCTGTCTATGATTCTCAGTGGTTTGGCACTGATGTGAAGGCACACACATGGTGATGTGATCCGCCCAGCAGTGGCAAGGGGTGTAAAGTGGGGTATGTGAGTCCTTGACTCAGGTATGAGGAGTGTCCGCCAGCGTGTGGCCTGCATCACCTTTTCTTTCACAAGAGATGAAGGAGAAAGATGAGCAGCCAAAGTGGTGTCTGAGGAAGAGCAGGCTCCCTGTGCTAAGAACCTGCTAGACCCAGGGGAAATGGATGCCGCAATGCAGGGGCTCTCCAAGGGACAGGCACTGAGCCCACAGACACGAAAAGGTGACCAGGTTCTCCCTCCTAAACTCTAGAACAGGGGTTCTCAACCCTCCTTTAATATAGTTCCTCATTGTGGCGGTCATGTACTTGATGTCAATTTCATGATTGGGATTTAGGGGTGGAGTCTAGCCTATCAATCTGGAGATAGCCAATGAGGACTCTATGTGGGCATGGCTTTCTCCTGAGAATTCTGGGGAGCCTCTCGGTGTTTCCCTCGTGGAGATGAGAGACTATTCCCCCAGTTGTTGGGAGACACTCAACTGACAAGACAAGATGGCAGCGTCTGAGGAACTGGAGGAGCCAGAGAAGTCACACGGCCTTACTCTGATGGACCCATACCTCTGAAACTGGAAAAACCACAGAGAGACCCCTGCCAGCGCTGAGAGGCTTTTACTGCCAATGGATATAGCTGATGGGCCCTGAGTCCTAGAAATGAGGAGCCATGGGGAGACCCATGCCAGAGCCGAGATGCTTCTACTGCTACGTGAGTTAGAAGGAGATCTTATAAACTGGTTTTGGACATATGGGCTAATATCGGACTTATGACCTTGGATTGGACTGGGTTGTTCCATTCCTCTTGTATATAAACCTTTTCCTTATATCCATATGCATGTTTATGAATTTGTTTCTCTAGTCTACCTGGACTAACACGCTAACTAACCACAGGTGGTCACCCCAAAACCATAAAATTATTTTCGTTGCTACTTCATAGCTTTCATTTTGCTACTGTTATGAATCGGGGGATCCCTGTGAAAGGCTCATTCAAACCCCAAAGAGTTGTTCAACCCACAGGTTGAAAACTGCTGCCCTAGAAACAGAGTGCTAAATTCGGGCTTTAGGCCTCCGAAACTGTAAGCAAATGTGCTTCTGTTTGGTACAGCTGCCCCATGGTGGTGCCTGCTCCTGTTACCGCAGCACCAGATAACAAAGACGGGCTGCTCGCCCGGTGGCGGCACATAGATAGAGAGCACGGTAAATTCCTCACAGGCAAAGGAACCATTCCAATACAGAAGCAGAGCCAGCAATGTTCCGCCTGTGTTTTCTGCAGGGAGGTGAAGAAGGATAAAGTCTTCTCCCACAGTCACTGAATGCAGCCAACAAAACAGCAGACCCAAAACAAAACCCCACAAGCTGGGCCAGTAGACAATGAGTCCATCCTGACTTGCAGCTCCCCAATTTGGGTCAGAGTGGGGCTGAACTCCCCAGGGAGTTCAATGGCAGCATTTGGGGAGGTCCAGCGCCAGGCTTTTCTTTTTCTGAGAGTGGCTGCAAATCCACAATCTCCCTGGCTGGGGTGGGGGTGGGGGGGGGGGTAACAACTCAATGGGTCACCCAAATTTGGTAGGCCAAGGGCAAAAATCCCATTCCCAATCCAATGTTTTGCAAAGCCACTGGCTGAGAGACTGTTTCAACGGTCAGACCCACTTTCTGACCTGCTCCCACAAAGGCAGCAAGGAGGGCATGGGCTCCTGGCAGAGCCCAGGATGTTATGCCCAGCTCTGGGACTGGCTTTGTTGTTGTTGTTGTTGTTGTTGTTGTTGTTTTAAGACTGAGCACACTTTATTTTAAAGATGCACATGGTGGGGGTTTTTAATCTTTTTATTGGGAGCTGGTACTGCTCTTATCACAATCCGTACACACATCCATGTGTCAAGCGCATTTGTACATGTGTTACCACCATCCTTCTCAAAACATCTGCTTTCTACTTGAGCTGTTGGTATCAGCTCATTTTCTGCCTTTTCCCATCTTCCCTCCCTTCCCCACACATCCTTGATAATTTATAAATTACTGTTTTGTCATGTCTTACACTGTCCAATGTCTTCCTTCACCCACTTTTCTGTTGTCCGACTCCCTGGGAGGGGGTTATATGTAGATCCTTGTGATCAGCCCAACCTTTTTCCTCCCACCTTCCCCTTCCCCTCCTGGTATGGCTACTTGCCTTATTGGTCCTGAGGGTTTTATTTGTCCTGGATTCCCTGTGTTGCCAATTATCTGTACCCATGTACATACTCTGGACTAGCTGGATTTGTAAGGTAGAATTGGGATCATGGGGTCGGGGGGGAAAGGGGGAAGATAGCATTAAAAAAGTAAAATAAAGTTGTGTGTTTCATTGGTGCTATACTGTACCCTGACTGGCTCATTTCCTCCCTGCGACCCTTCTGTAAGGAAATGTCCAGTTGCCTACAGGTGGGCTTTGGGTCCCCACTCCTCATTCACAATGATATGATTTTTTTGATATGATTTTTTTGTTCTTTGATGCCTGTTATCTTATCCTTTTGACATCTATTGATGCTGGTCAGCTCTCGGATTTTTACTAATGGGTTGATCTGCGAAGTGTCTCTGGCCCTCCCCACCCCCCTTTGAAGTTCCTGGTCTCCCCCAGTGAATGCCGTGGCCCCTCACAGTGTGCTGAGTGCCAAGGTAGTTCCGGGGCCTGGCGTGGATGCTTTGAGAAGCAAGTCCTCTGGGGTGATACCTGTACCTGCAGAGACAGTGTAACCATTCATGATAGCAACCATGGTCTCAGGGCACACTAACAATTTTTTTTTTTAAGAGGGAGGCCCAGCCTTGCTCCTGGAGAGCTGCTGCTGGATTTGAACCGTCAACCCAGTGGGCCACAGTCCTGCACACAACCACTATGTCACCGGGGCTCAGCCAGCACACTAACGATTTTACTAACCTAAAAGTCAGCGGTTCAAACCCACCCAGCCACTCCACAAGGGAAAGAAAGAGAACTGGGACGATGGAGTCCTTGAAGATTCCAGGCCTGTAAGCCAAGCTCTGTTCTGTAAGACACACGTGGGCTGGACATGAGTCAACTCCACGGATGCCACTGTTAAATAACGGAACTCTCCTGAAGTGGATTGTGAACCACGAAATTCTGCACGCTCTCCTCTCCCTCTCAACAGGGGGGCAATGGGAACAAAGAGATAAGGAAGAAGTCCTTCGAGTGATTTCACTAAAAAACTGAACCGTGGGCAAGTGGGTAGAGTCATTTTATACCTAACGAGTTTCATCCTGGGGAAAGTCCTGGAGCTGTTTTCTTTATACCTTGGAATTTTTTTTTTTTCATTTCATTTGACTCGTCATTCTTTTCATTGGTTTTTACACACATGCCAGTCTGTGAGAGGAGCCCTGGTGGTATCCGGGTTCTGAATTGGACTGCTAACTGCCAGGTCAGCGTTTCGAAACCACCTCCTCTCCTCTGAAGAAAGATGGGGTTCCCTCCTCCCACAGAGACTTACAGTCTTGGAAACCCACCGTGGCAGTCCTACCCTGTCCGAAAGGGTCCCTGCGGGTCAGAATCACTTTGATGGCCGTGTGTTTGCTTGACAGATTAACCCAACACGAAACTTCCGGTCAATCCCACTCAGAGCAGACCTTGAGAAGGCAGCACTCCCCCATGGCGCTGATAAACCCGAGATCAGCACAGTTCCAAACCACCAAAAATGCCGTTTTCCACGCCCATAGAGTTCGTCTTGGAACCCCGGACCTCTAGAGCCGCTCTCGTTGGAATC
The DNA here is from genome assembly GCA_004026705.1 of Nesogale talazaci. Taxonomy (NCBI): domain Eukaryota; kingdom Metazoa; phylum Chordata; class Mammalia; order Afrosoricida; family Tenrecidae; genus Nesogale; species Nesogale talazaci. The sequence continues at coordinate 49,497 of PVJH01007318.1, read as the reverse complement.
CTCTCGCTGGCAGGGAGAAAGAAGGATCTCCACAGGGGCCAGCTGCCCTGCGTAACGGCGGGCAAGTGGGTTCAAACCACCTTCTTGGCTGGCGGCCGAGTGCTTTAACCATTGCACCACCACCGGGGCTCTCTCTGATGGCTTGGGTGTGGAAATTAAGTAGATTCTTCCTCCCGTGGACTAGGAGAACCGAAGGTCAGGCACGGAGGTGGACGCCGCGTGTTTTCTTAGACATGGGAAGAGTGCATTCCCATGAGGAGACTCCCTGCCTGCCAGCGAGTGGATGCCGACTTCTGGTGACCTCGCAGGGCTGGTCCTGTGAGTATCCAAGCCTGTCACTCTTCACAGGAGCAGGAAGCCTGTTAAGAGCAGGACAACAGTAGCCTATAGCAAGACACCCTTCGTTCCCTCGGCTGGCGATGATCTAAAGGAGTTAGGGGGGCATGCGACTTGAGCAAGAGCCGCCCACTGCTGCTAGTGGAGGGTAGTGTGGCAACATTCAACCCAGTGACAAATGCAGTGTCTACACTGAGGCACAGATAAAGCTGCTGCCCGCTCGCAAGCCAGCACCCAGGCTTGTTTGTTGAGAGCCCGGAGTGCCAAACCGCTTGCATGCCCATCAGTGGACAGACACCTGGGTGGGTGAATTCAATATGTTCAAGCAAGAGAATACTCCATGTTCATAAAAAACTAATGAGGGTGTTCTTTAAACATCAGCCCGGACCCACCTCCACGATAAAACTGTCAGGGCAGAACAGGCCAGCGTTGTATGTCACACCCACTCTATTTGTGTTTCAAAACACTATGGGGAAAGGGCACGCACACAGAGTCGCGTCAGTATCCAATAGGCGAGTTGGCAGACCCACTGAGAGTGTATTTTCGAACGTGCCCTTTTTTACATGTCTAATGTTCCACCATGCGAATAAATGCATATTGCCTCTCGATAAGCATTAAGTGAAAAATCAAAGAAACCAATCTAAGCAGCCTCAAGTCAAAAAAGATTGCTACTTGACTGGGATCGGAAAAAGTGCGTGTGGTGACTGTCTATGGGTCTCTCCCCACCCAGGGGAAAGAAGAGTGAGGAAGATCAAGAGATATATGGAAACAAACAGTAAAGCCCCAAAACACCAAATCATGAGTCACTATGTGGAGGCCAGAGATACTAGATGGTGCCCGACTCCAGCTGGAAGCTCGGTCCTGGTACCTCAAAGGCCAGCAGGGTGACCCATGCTAAACAGGTCTCAGCTGAGCTTCCAGACAAAGAACAGCTGAGGAACACAGACTTGGTCCCTACAGGGAGTAAAACCAAGTCTCACCCTCTTTCTTTTGTTGAGCCATACTAATCAGGGGTTCTTACAGCTCTTTTAACAATTCACAATCCATTGTATCCAGCAGATTTATACATAGGTTGCCATCATCCTTTTCACACATTTTTGTTCTACTTGAGCCCAAGGGATCAGCTCCTGTTTTTCCCTCCCACTGTCTCAGACTCTTGATAAATTATTTCATAGCTTACACCGTCTGCTGTCTCCCTTCGCCTGTGACCATCCACCCTTCTGAAGCACGTTCTAGCTGTGCTTCCTTCCAGAAGAAAGCATATGCTTATGGGATGATGCAGCATCTTTTACAATATGTGACAGCATCCGTAGGTGGGACACAGGGAAGGGCTTAATCACAAACCAAAGGGTTGCTCGTTGGAGCCCTCTGAGAGGTGCCGGGCAGCCAGCCTGATGCTCTGCTCCCACAAGATAACAGCCTGGACTCCGCGGTAGCCCCGATGGACTCTGCACACCCCGGTGCTGTGAGTCAGCACGAAGGCCACAGCAACTCACCACCACCACCACAGGTTCTCCCGTTCAAGAAGCAGGAACAAAGGGAAAGCCGTATCGTGAGGAGCCAGTACACGAGCACACACCATCCACACGGCATCTTCCTAAGTCACAGCTGCTTCCTCCTTCTGTACCTCTGAGTGTCCCTTCCCTTCCCTGGATTGGGAACCTCCACTGCTCAAGCACGGACAGTGTCTCACCTGCCCACCACCAATGATCCCCAGCGGGGATGGTTCCCACCACTTCACAGACCCGGAGAGGCGACTGAGAAGGGCCCAAAGCCACTAAGGCTAACAGGTGGCAGGGTCAGACGCAGCTCCCTAGCTCCCCACTCTCCCTACTGCATCCTTTGGCCCTTTGGCTAGTCGAAAGCAAAAGGGCATGGAAAGAAAACAGCGAGAAAACAGGCCAGGCCATAGACAAAGCCTCGGACTTGAAGGATTCCAACAGCCAAGGAAAGCTTGCCGATCATCCACCCGTGTAGGCCAGACAATGACAATGACTGGAGTCCTAGGGAGGGCAGGCACCCACAAGTTCTCCCTCCCACCCAGCCATGGCGTCGAATCTCATCCGTCCACAGTGCTAACTACCATGCTTCCCAAGGTTCTGACACCCATTAAACATTGGCAACCATTTTTCCCCCACGTTGGTTTTGTTTTTGTTTTTGTTTTTGAAAAACCATAGAGAGTCCCTTCCCCAGGTCACTGTCCCCAGACTCTGGGGGGATGTGAGATGGCCTGTGTGCCACAAGAAGGCCATAAGTAGCCTTTTTCACATCAACAATTAGGTACTTAGTGTGTGGTCAAGAAGCATCTAACTGGCTCAACAAATCCATGATGGGACGGACCGTCTTAGCAAAGGATGCAGTCAAATGACAAACATGGCGAACAAACTTAGAGAACTTACAAAGTAAACAAGGTCGGGTGGGGTGCAGGGGGGGCCTCAGGTAGGGTGAAAATCACGAAAGGACAAAAAGTCAACAGTTGGAAGTTACTGGCTTAAGGACACAGATCCAGTCCATGGTCGGAACGGACCCAAGGCAACCAACAGCAACAGTCAAAGCAAAGCCATCGGAGTTCCTGGGGCTTGCAAAGGATTCCCCCACTGAGCCACTAACCAGAAGGTCAGAGGTTCAAGCCCGCCCCTTGGAAGAAAGGACCCGGTGATCCATTGCCAGAAACAGTCGAGCCAATGAAGACCCTATGGAGTTTCTACTGCTACATGTAAGAGGAGACTTCAAAAAGTGTGGGGGGAAATGGAAGGGACAGATAATGAAATAGCTCCACACACTTTCTGAAGCCCGCTCCTATACCCAAACACTTGGGAGCAGAGGCTCAAGTAGAAACTTGTGCAGCCCTCTTCACTGCAGCACTATATACATGAGCCAAAGGGTGGAAATAAAAGGAAACAAACAAACAAATTAGAGTTTAAAAAAGAATCATAAAGCAAAAACCAAGCAAATGCGGCTTATACGTACAATGGATTTAAAAAAATGAACTCTGATGCATGCTATACAATAAGGAGAGAGCTTAAAGATGGTATGCTGAGAGAAGTCAGTCGATCACAAAAGGAGAAATCAAAGCTGTTGGTTTTTATTGAACGCATATGATGTGCAAAGGCCAAAGCTTGTTGGTGGTCTCCAGGGGTGGGAAGGAAGGAGCCTGGTGGTGTACGGATTACCGTGTGGGCTGCTTGGTCCGGGTCCAGGCACTCCGTGGAGGAAAGATGAAGATGGACAGCTTCACAGACCCACCAGGGCAGCCACCCTCGACCCGATCAACCAAAACTCACTCGCTGCCATGGAGTCGATGCCATCGCCCAGTGACACGATGGGACTGGGTAGAACTGCCTCTGTGAGTGTCCAGGGCAGTAACTCTTCAAGGGCACAGAAAGCTGCCTCTTTCTCCTGCGGGGTCGTTGGTGGTCTTGAACTGCTGCCCTGGAGCTAGCAGCCCAAGGCTTCACCATGGCACCACCAGGGTTCCTACAGGATCAGTGCAAGTCGGAATGCACTCCACCATAGTGAGTGAAGGGAAGGAGGGAGAAAGGCCATGAGAGCCGTTGCTATGGAGTCCTTGGTGACAGCGTATGGTGATGGGAAAACCACACTGAGGATAGAGTTGCACAGCCTATTGATGGAATTGCCGTCAATAAGTTATAGGCTTGCAGAGTGCAGAATGGCAAAATAGATTGGTGGGGGCAGGGGAGGAAAAAGAGAGGCTGCTGAGGCTGCTTGTATACTACCTAACTGACACCTCGTGGGATTCAGTCCCCTGGGTGGGAGTCATGATTTCATGGGACATCGTAGCTCATTGGCCTAATAATGTGTCTAGTACCTCTGCTCTGCCTCCTAGCATGGTGCACAGCATCCAGCGCCTTAAAAGTCTGCTCGTGACTATCCACGGTCCAGTCATTGGCCCTCTTCACCTGGAGCAGGTGAGGAAGAGTGTCAGGCATACGAGGAGGAGGATGTGGGGGTGTGTGGCTAACTGCCTCCAACAGCAACTGTCTCCTTTGCCGGGAGACGAGCAGAATTGGACGGTGCCTGGCTATCCTAATGGATCCTTTTGACCAAAGAGTCTACAGCGGAATCCTCATCAAGAGGTAAGATGCACAATTTCAAGGTCTCATAGGAGCTAGACTTTGTGGGACCATGAAGGGCCAGACAACTCCTTGCAACTATTTCCCTGTGCGCGATCATGCGTAAGCCTGAAAGCTTAAGCTCTCTTAAAACCAAACCAGGGTATATTCAGCTCCTAACTAGAAGCGGCGCCCCAGGAGAGCCCTGGAGGCCTAGTGGCTTCCCAGTAGGCTGCTCCCCACAAGGTCGGCCATTCAAAGCCACCAGCAGGTCCATGGGAGGCAAACCACGCTTTCAACTACAGTCAAGAGCTATAGTCGCAGAAACTCATGGGGGTTCTGTCCCCACGGGGTCCCCGTGCGTCAATTGACTTGAAGGCAGTGAGACATCCAGAGAAGGACGGCAACTTGACACATGTGAAGAAATTTGGCAGGGTGCGGGGGTCCACTGAGCTATGTTCATGTGGGAGGAGGGGCGAGGGGGGGGCAGTTTGGAAGCAGCTGCACAACAAAGTGGGAATTCCGCGTCACTGGGGCCTTCATATAGGTTCTCCTGCATCTGTCTTCAAGAGCCACCACACAGGTAAAACCCGTCACCCCCAGACATGAAACTCGGAGACCCAGTCCACACCAGGGGTCGCTGGGAGTCAGGCCCGGGGCCCATTCACGGGCTGCTTCCAAAGCACCAGGCTGCTGCGCCCAGCGCATGGCCTGTACCATTTCAATTAAGCCTGACAACGACTCATAAGGCTGGTGCTATTGATCCTCCTCCTCCAGTGAGGAAACCAAGACAGTGCTTAAGAAAATTGCCAACCCCAATAAAATGATTAATTTTTTAAAAAGGAGGGAGAGGGGAAAGGGGAGGTTTTTTTTGTTTGTTTGTCTTTGTTTTTAAGGAGCTTGTATCAAGGGCTCAAGTGGAAAACATTGGGAAATGTATGTGGAAATATGTGTGCAAATGTGCTTGATACAAATGATGTACTGAATGTTGTAGTAGCTGTAAGAGCCTCCAATAAAATTTAAAAAATTTAAAAAAAAAGAAAAAGAAAATTGCCAAGCACAAGCAATCATCCTCCACGCCTGCACTTTTCTCCCTCCCCCACCAGCCTCCCTCAAAGTGCTGGGCATCGCAGTCCGCTAAATCCTGCCAGCAGCCACCCTGTGGCGTCTTAGGGTGCAGCTGGCCCCCGCTGCTCCAATTATGCCCAGAGCCATAGAGGGTCACTTCAAACCTAGTGCATTGACTCAAGTCACGCCTCTCACATGCCGAAGTGTCTGCTCCACAAAAAAACTCAGAGGCTCTCTTCCTCACAGAGTCCTGGTGGCACCATGGGTTAAGCCTTGGGCTGCTAACTGCCAGGTCAGCGATTTGAACCTTCTGCTGCTGTAAAGACTTTCAGCTCGGGCACCCTGAGTGGGCAGGTGCTGCTACTGAGTATCACTCCAGTCTGGTGGCTAAGAGCCAGGCTCAGGGCTGTGGGTTTGGTTTGGGCACTCCCTGTGTCCCAGTTCACAGCTGAGTTAGGGAGGAGGTGCAGACAGTTAAGAGGGCGCTAGCTGCCCTCGCCTCCTGGTCCTCCATAGCCAGAACCAAACCACAGTGAATTGACCCTCTGCTTCTCCCCAAGCTCCAGCCCCACCCCAACTCCTCCCCAGACAGCCCCCCCCCCCCCCC
>PVJH01007318.1:30581-43313 GCA_004026705.1 Nesogale talazaci | reverse complement strand
AAAGGGTCCCATGGATGGGATCACCTGCAATTCTCCTTTGCTCCTCTCAAAAAAAAAAAAAAAGGTTGCGACAAAGGTATTTCATCACCTCCCTTTGTTTATTGTAAAGAGAAGAGGTGTGAGCCAGGATCCCAAGTGCCCACAGCCCGCCCTCCACCTGTCCCGCTGGGACGGGACACCTGGCACCTTTCTCATTCTTTATCATAAGGAATGGTTGGTACCCTGCTTCTGATTAGATCACAGCAGAGGAAAGGAATAAAGATAAGGTCGACATATCAACCTCAGGAGATACCGTATTTTCCAGTCCATAAGCCGTATCCAGTTTTTAAAGCAAGAAAACAAAAAAAATATATTCTGAACCAAAGGGAGACGTGCACTTTGCTGATCATGTGACCTGACATTGAGACTCCAGGAGGCGGGACTTCCCCCGAACACACAACAATCCACAGCCTGCAAACTGCAGTGGCCCGTAAGCAGGTGCATGGGATCCTAAACAAATGTTCTGGGGGAACCACACCTTCGGACCATAAAATGCACCCTCGTTTCCCCCACACACTTTGAGGGGGGAGAGGGGGAGTGCATCTAATGGTCTGACAAATTCAGTAGTTCTTTGAGCAGCAGAATGCAATGAGATGGATCTTGGCTATGCCTTTAGAGTACCGTGTGGAAAGGGGGAAGAAGACGACCTGAAGGGAGTTTGACCAGAGGGTAGTTAGTATCTCTTCATTATGCAGAAGTGCTATCTGGCTGAGCGGTGTACAGGTGAGCACGGTTTCCCCCATACTTCTCCAGGGGTCAATGTTTCATAATACAATGTCTTTGACATTTCTCTCCAAAGCTTCTTGGGCCATGTGACACACACATTGTGTTCTAGAGCAGCATTCCTGTCCCTCACAACCATTTAAAAATATCCAAGAGCCATAAATATATTTTCACAAGCACATGAAATCACCATTATCTGAAAAACATCCTTGAAGATTTCAGAACCATCTGTGCAAACCCAAAGAGCTGCTGTCGGCCGACCCCTGTTCTAAGAATATCCAGTGGTTAGGATCCAGTTATTTATTCAATGTCCGTTAACACAACTACAGAGGGCAATAGTTTATAACTCTCAAAGTGAAGTACTGCGGCAGATCATCTCCCGGAGAAGTCTGAAAGCTTTCTGGAGGTGGGTGATTTTTCTCTGTTGGGTTTGTGGTTGTTTTTTAAACAGACCAAGATTATTACCCAAGAATCGTGATCTCCTCCAATGTGGTCTTCAGCTGGCTCATCATAGAATTAGGTTTCGAGGGAAGGGGGAGGGATGGTGTGTTATTGACATCAGATTCCAGGATGCCACCTTACCAAAATCCAAACCACACCCACTCCCAACAAGTCGACTCCGCCTCATATGACCACGGTGGGGGTGGGGGTGGGGGTGAGATTTCTGAGTTGAGAAGAGGCAGTCTCCTCTCTCTCTCCCCCAGAGCAGCGGGAGGGTGACCTGGTGGGTGGACAGCGGTCCAGTGCTTAGGTCACAGCGCCCCCAGCACTCCTCCTCCGACGAACTTGAGAAGATCACCAAGTAAATCGCCAGAGTCCGAAGTCTGCATTAAGAGTATGCACCCAGGGGCACGGATCTGTGGTACAAAGACCCCGTGAAGTATAATCTAGTTTTATATGTGACATCTCTGTGTTCAATAAGGTGACATTCGTCATACTCCGAGAATTATAACACAGTGGAAGGAACATTGTCTCAATGTTTGTAATGGTAACTCCACGACCACATTGGAGCAGATGCTGATAAAAGGTAGCAAGTCCTGCCCAGCCGATTAATCTGATGGGAAAGGGAGGGAGGAAGTGAGTCCCAGGTCTGTTATTGAAATCAAGGTTATGGTCATGTGTGACTCTCCCCCCTATGTATATATACACATGCACACAGAGGGATTTAAAAGCGATGGAAGTTTCCACGGACTTTCTGTGGAAAGCCGTGGGGGGGGGGGGGGGGGGGGGGGGGGGGGGGGGTTGCGTGCGCGCATGCGTGCACAGCAGATTTTTTTTTTTTCACATCACCTTCCTAGGAGGTCAAACAGCAAGTGGAGAAGCAGGACCACTCCCCAGCCGAGCTGTGCTCCTCTCAGAAGGAAGAGGCCCAGACCCTTTTCACCAGAGCCCACTCCAGGGGTGCTCCGAGCAGCGCGCCCTCTGAAACACCGGTATCTCTAGGGATCGAGCTGACCACAGCCGTCAGAGAGATTGGAAAGGAGCCTGAGCGAACTTAGGAAAGGTGGCAGAAGCAATTCCAAAGTGAACCGAGTAATCCGAAGGAAAACCAACCAAGGTAAAGGTAAACCAAAGTCAAACCAAACCCCCTGCTTGCAACTCAGCTCTGACTTGAGCGACAGGAATGGGCAGAAGAGAATGAATGACCCCCTCGGGCGTCCAAGACTATCCATCTTTACGGGGGCAGACTTACAGCTCACTGCCATGGCGTCAACTCTGACTCACAGATACAGTACGGGACCCGGTCCAACAGCCCCCGGGGATCCCCAAGACTCTTCATCTTTCTCCCAAGGAGTGCCTGCTTTCGAACTGCTGGACCTTGCAGTTAGCAGCTCAACTTGTAACCCACTTCACCACCAGGGGAAAAAAAAAGTCATTGTCATCAAGTTGAAGAGGACTCATGACATCCTGAGAGAACAGAATAGAACTTCCTCTGTGAGGCTGCGAGACTGTAACTGTTTAATGGGAGTAGAAAGCCTCATCGTTCTCCCACAGAACAGCGGGTGACTTAGGAACTGCTGACATTTTGGATAGCAGCCCCACGCTTAACCACTATGCCACCAGGACTCCTTAAAACTAACCCAGCACATCTGAATTTCCAGTTCTCCGAAAGAGCACCTGAGACCCTGCTATGGAAGCATTCCAGCACCACAAATATAGGCAAAGATGTGGAATCTCACCAATAAACAGGGAGATGCCCATTTTAAACCACAAAGATACCGTTTCACACCCCACAGATGAGTAAAATGTCAAGTCCAAGAATAGCAAGTGTCCCCAAGAGTCTGTAGGCAGCAGCACTCCCACCCACTGCTGGTTAGAGTGCAAATGGCTAGAACCACGATGGAGAGCAAGCTGCAGATACGGAAGAGCTGGAGACAACTATGTCCTTCCACCCACCACTTGCCCTTCCAGATAGAAACCAGCAGGTCTTGCAAACACCCAGGAAGGCAAGTTCAAGGCTAGACACAGCGCTCAAAATCACACACGGGAGCAGTGTGAGTCTATGTGCTCTGTCAGCGAGAATGTAAATACTATTCCAGACACAAGCAAAATAAACTAGAATTGTAATAGCTATAGTACTGAGGTCAAAATCCCCATGTCAACAACAAAAGAGGAGAGCCGGTTTGACAGAGCATGCTTAGAAACAAGAGAAAATACAATATTCGATTTCAAAGTGCTGATATTGGTGGTGGTAGGTGCCATGGAGTTGACGTCAACCCATAGCAGCTAGCTGTATGCACTACGAATGAAACGCTCCTTGCATGGTCTTTCGCCAGCTTCCCAACTGTTCCTATGCTTGTGCCCATTGATACAGCTACAGGCTCCAACCATCTGGTCAAAGGCCCTCCTCTTTCTCACCGCCCCTCCTCTTCACCAAACATGAGGTCCAAACATTAGGCTTGACCCAAACAATAGGTCCAAAGTATATAAGGCGAAGTCTTGCCATCCTCGCCTCTAATAAGTCTTATATTTAAGGAGCCTGACTGGGCTAGTGGGTTAAGCGTCAGGCTGCTAACTGCAAGGACAGTGGTTCGACTCTCCCAGTTGCCCCAAGGAAGAAAGAGGAGGCTGGTTTCTCCCATAAAGACGGACAGCCTCAGGGACCAACAGGAACAGCGCTCTCTGCCTTCCCTACCGGGCTGCGAAGAGTCAGAATGGACTCAATGGCAGTGAGGCTGATTTGAGTTTGGATACAGGGTCCTTCCATGTGGAGGGTTTGATTGCTTCCCTGTGTGGTAGGTACATGGGTGTTCCTCTGCTATTCTCATTACTTTTCCCCGGGCCTGAGATGGACCAAGTCACAGTCACTGAGGCAATCCCAACGTACAGCGATCCTCTAGGACAGAGTCAAACTGTTACTAAGGCTTTCTGAGGTTGTATGATACTGCGAGAACAGCCTATTTCTCCTGGGAAGTGTCTGGTGGGTTTGAACTACCAATCTTGTGACTAGCAGCCCAAGACTTAATCCTCAAACTAGAGCAGTTGAAGGTTCTGGCCAAGGCACCAGCCACCCACGGACAGGAGGAAGGTTGAATCCAGGAAGTGAAATGGAAGCCCTATGAAGCAGCATGGTGTATTCCCCCCACTCCCACCCCAGGCTTACAATGACCCATTACACATAATCATGTGGAGGATTATGGGAAAACCCAGCGTAAAGGCCATCTGTTATCCCCTAAAATTTTTAAATAGATTTATTAGCAAATACTTCACCTATCGCACCGATGAATCATTCAATCATATTAAAAAAGATTTGTGCAATCATCAGCACAGTCAATTTCATGACATTTTCTTCTTTCTCATACTTGTTAGCTTCCCACATTGCTGCCCCTGCTTTCTCCCCTACCATGTCCTCAGGCAATTATCAATCCAGTTACTGTCTATAGATTTATCTATCCTGGATTTCACATACAAAAAACTATACAAAACACAAAAGGAAGCAAGCACAGGAACAAAAAATAACAATGACTCAGACAAATTTTACAAAACCTCAAAAAGAACACAGAAAATATTAAAAGCAGAAACACCTTTTAAAATTAACTAACAGGCAGATCAAACGATAAGGTATTACATTTTAGCCTAACTACATCTGCCATAATGCGTAATTGACGTTACAATGCTCTCAATCTGATAACAAGGCAAGCCACATCCCTGGACTATGATCAGAGGGGGATTCACTGGAAGTGTAATCCATGGAGGACCCTGCAAATGGATTTTGGGACTTCCTCTGTCATCCATAGTCTTCTGCAAACCAGGTGTTCCAAACTTAAGCGCTGACACCATTCCCTCCTTTGGATTTGGATTTTATTATTTACAATCCTTGACTCACACAGGCTGGTGATGCCTCTTTCATGTGGACTTGGTTGGTGCCTTACTAAGGTGGCGCTTGTTTTGAGACAAGACACAGTCCCAACAGAGATTTCATTCCAAAATATCTTTAATACCAAGACGTTTTTATGGGTTCATTTTATGTGGCCTTCTCTTAAGTGGAAAAATATGAGGCCACCTGCTGCCATAACTAATTTCAATCTTTGAAACCCACAGAGACAACAAGTTCCACCTTGTCCCATAGGGACCCTATGAGTTGGAATCAACACAGTGGCAGGGAGAGCTAACTGAAAGGTTCGATGTTCAAATGCAGGGAGAGAGGCTTTGGAAGAGAAATCAAGCATCTATTTCCATAAGACTCGGGCTGAGCCCCGGTGGCGTCAGTGGTAGAGTGTGGGACTGTGGCCCGTGGGCTTGGCAGTTCAAATCCAGCGGCGGCTCTCAGGAGCAGCACTGGGTAGCTCCCACAACCACCAGAGTGCAGTGATGCCCGCCCCCCCCCCCAAAAAAAAAAAAAACTCTATGGAACATTTTCACTTGACACATACAGGGCTAGACATGAGTTAGAACAGACTGATAACAACTCTGAATTTATTAGGTTTGCTCTAAAGATACCAATAACCTCTGCTGGTGGTGTGGGTTAGGCCTCTCTGAAAGGTCAACAGTTCAAACTCATCACCAGCCAAATATGCAGCTGCCTGCTCATGTACAGTGACAATTACAGTGGTAGGGTTTTTTGGGGGGAGGGGGGAGTTGGGGGGGGTTGAGGCCGGAAGTGAGGGTTGAGGTCTTTCAAACCTATGCTTTACCACAACTAAAAACTCATCACAAAACATTGCATTGAAATAAGTAGAAAGCAAATGTTTTGAGAATGATGAGGGCAACAGATGTACAAATGTGCTTGTCATACAACGGATGAATGTATGGATTGTGATAAGAGTTGTAGGAGCCCCTAATAAAATGATTTAAAATATATATATATATATATATATATATATATATATATATATTTAGACCCCAAATGTTAAACCAGAAGACATCATCTTTTACAATTCTTTCACGCAGTCTGCTTTGAGCTGGCTTTACCAGAAGGCTGAGATAAAACCAAGACACAGCATTCTGGCTGCCCCCTCCGCCCATCCAAAACATGAAGGTGAGTGAGACCAGAGGTTGGAGGGGGGGGGGGGGGGGGGGGGGGGGGGGGGGGGGGGGGGGGGGGGGGGGGGGGGGCAGGGGGAGGGGAGGCGCCAAAGAATTACGGACATTTCTCCATAGTGTGAAGGACACAAAATTGAAAATGACTTTCAATTGCAACCCAAACATACCAAGCATTCCACATCAGCAAAAAACAGATAAATGAGGCTCTGTCGGATGGGTGGAATGGAATGGGCAAACTTGATACCCAGAAAAGGAGCAGTTCAACAATATCCAGTTCTCATGCAACACTGGCATTCAGCTTTGTTTACCCCCAAGAATGCAAGGAAGACAGAAAACGCTGAGGGCCTAATTGTCGGCACCTGACCGAACGCAGAGCCTCGCATACTCCATCTGTGGGGCAGGAGGGCAGCATCGTCCCTGAAACTGTCGCTAAACTCGGGCCACTCTTGAGGTACACCCTCATACATGGTCTGAACTACACCAGGCTGGCACACGGCCCTGAGCCATCTCCAGTTCTCTGAGCAAACAACACTGTGTTTTTTTTGCAAACACGTTTGTCTGCCAATTGCTCTCTAGCCACCCTGACCCGCACCCCAGGTAGGGGGTTTCAAAAAATATCCCCCCCAAAAAATAGCATGTTCATCGGGCCTCTTTTAGACATTCCCACCCCCGCTTTCAGATTCTTCTCTTGATACAAATGAGCTGTTTCCAGGGAGGTCTTTCATGAATCTCAACTCTCACTTTCCCTCTCCTCTGAGGCCTGTATGGATCGCCTTTCCTCCACTCCAGGTAGTCCTGGTTGTGGAAAGAACAATGAAAGAGACCTGTATCATTGTGTGTGTGTGTGTGTGTGTGTGTGTGTGTGTGTGTTAAGGAAGTGGTTTGGCTTATTTGGCACGAGTCTGTGGACCTAGGAAGGGTACTGTTCAAAGATATCACCGTTGGACCTCTTCCCCCCTGCCCACTCCGGGCTGGAAATCACCTGCCTTCTGCTACCACCCTCAGAGTGTCCACTGCTCAGGCTCTGGGGTCTTGTTTCAGGTGGTGAGTAGCCACCTGGGGCCTCGAGGAGGCTGTAGAGAGGAACAACTGGCAGACACACAGCTGCCAGATACACAGGCCTGGCATGTGGCCTGCACATAAAATACAGTAGCAGTGTGATAGGTCAGTTACCTCTTCCCCAAATCAGAAGGCTTTGGGGGGGGGGGGGGGGGGGGGGGGGGGGGTGGGGTTAATTTTCCAGCTCTTCTCAAAATACCACAATGAAGTTCCCTTTATAAAAACTCTTTGTTTGCTTTTTTTCCCATAGGAATTTTATGTTCACTTTAAGGAGACTTGATTTTAAAGAATTCCTAGATGGCGTCAAATAATATTCTTGGGGCCGTTCAATGTATGCTGAAAGGTTACTAACTGGGATGTGGAACAGCACTGAAAACTAAGTCATTTGGCACAGAAGTGGGAGTTTACCAATGACGTCGAATTTTCTAAAGCCTCTGAGGAACCTTCCTTACTAGAAAGCTTGTAATGACCGAAAAGTATTCATTAGTTTTACAACCAGAGGGGGTCAAAAAGCAAAACCAGGACCAGCTGCTTGGAAGTCCAGCTCCTGGTTGTAGGTGATGCTGGGGTTGTCAGGTGCTCCTGAGCTGGCTCCCATCATCGGGACCCATGGAACAATCAAGCTGGACTGTGCCCGGCCCCGTACCGTCTTACACTGTCAACTCATCTCATGGCCTCATCGCCTTGACCTCACACACATCCGAAATACGGAGTGCGTCCACAGAGGCTTGGCCGGAAGCACATGCCTGGTCTTCCTTCAGAGGCACAGTGTGAGTGTGTGTATGTGTATGTGCGCGCGCGCGCGTGTGTGTGTGTGTGTGTGAAGTGAGCTCCAACAACCAGTGTTTAGGTTAGAAGCATTAAGTGTTTACAACCGAGAGGAACCCAAGAACACAAGCATGTGCATGCTGGTAATCAGGATCCACAGAAGAGTCACCTCCAAAAGAACAGATTCCGGATCGAAATGATATTTTATAACCGTGTCCTTAAATCAAATAAAACCCATGAGTTCAGGGAACCCGGTTAGTAAGCCATTTGATGTGCAGCCCTTCGTTGGCGGCGGTCCCTCAGCCTCAGAGAACCAATTTAGACAAGTGTACATGGGTCCAGGCAACATTTCGAGAAGGTACATTTGCTTTCTCCTAACAAGTACTCTCCTCTTCTGAAATTCCTCCAGTTCCTCAAGTGGAAAACTGAGAGTAAGAGAGAGAGAGAGAGAGAGAGCCTTCCCCATTTAAAAGGTGATAAAAATACACCGGGAGTTAAATCCATCGGCTTGGACAAAAATCGGAGGATTATCAACAGGGGCTATTTCCTCATGCTTGGTAGCAGCTCGTGCACTTTGAAAATTACAACACACCAGCCAAACAAGCTTTACTGTGTCTGAAGCAGACAGTGGCCAAGCTGACGTGCCCAAAGCAAGTTCATCAAAAATGACTACGGCAGGAATGGGCACGGGCGGAAACATTAACACAAACAGGAACCCCACTAACCTTCCAGTGGACAATGAAACTTCCGGGAGGAAAGGATGCTGGTAATTTCCAAGGGTCCTATAGCTAACTGGGCATCACAGAATGTTAAAGGGGGGGGGGGGGGGGGGGGGGGGGGGGGGGGGGGGGGGGGGGGGAGGAAGGAGGCCAGGAGGAGGGGAAGAAGGTGTTTAGCTCTCAACCCCATGAAAAGATTCCCTACAAATTCTGGTATCTCCTTTGCTGGGTCCTTTCTTGTCTGGGGGCGGGAACAAACCCATACTTCAGTTCTACGCCTGGGTTTGTTCAAGTCTCGCCCAGAGGATCTTTTCAACACCCTGCCTGGATGGCCACACATGTCCAAATACGGCCAAATATGGCTTGCTTTGAGAGAGAAAAAATGCAATCCTCATTTATTCTTTGAACAAGTCACACCACAAGAGGCCGGACGGAGACCATCTAAAGGGGTCTCAGAGAACAGGAAAGCTAGGAGAAAAAGACTCATAAAAGACCTACCTGGAAACAATTCATCATCAGGGGCAGAATCGGAAAGGGGCCCAGTGGCAATAGCTGTCCGATCAGGGGGGAACGCCGCCAGTGGCTCCTCACCACACCAAGTCCTCTCTGGGAAGCCAGGCTGGGAGGGGCAGGAGTGACCTGAGCAGCCTTTATAAGGGGCGGGGTTGGGGCCTCCCACCTTTGTTGACACTGCCTGTCAGCTTGGTTTGCCTAAATGAACACGTGAGATGCTAGTCCCAATAGGGAAGGTGAGGTAAGGACCCAGAAGGATAGCATTGCCAATCACTGCTAACTTTCAAGGGAGTCCCTGGCTCTGTACTAGACTCGGCTAGCCTCCGTCCATCCCCTATGCTCACAAAAGATTAGGACTGTGACCCTCCCCATTTTCAAGGTCAGCAAAGATAGAATATCGTGTAGAACCCTAAATGGAACCCAGAAAAGCTGTTGGCAGGAATCACACTCATCTTCATTTGCTCAAAACCGTGTCTTTCCAAATTGAAACGTAAAACTCACTCCTCGGGTTCCTCACTTGGCCCACATGAGGACCCTAACCTCCTCCACCCCCCCCCTCACTCCACCCCCTTAGGTGGCCACTCTCTCGACAATGCTGGGTCGACAGCAGCACCAGCCTGCTCCAGGGAGGAGGCGTTGAGCCTGAGTTTCATTGCAAACTGGTTGTGACATTCTGCCCAGGTGTGCCAAAAGGCCCCAGCTGCACGGAGGATTTGGGGGGGGGGGGGGGGGGAAGCTGGAGGCTGGCTTCCTCTTGGGACGGGCTAGCTTTCAAGTGTCCAACCTGCTGTGGTGCAGAGAACTGTCACCACACACAGGACCCGGCCTGAGTGCCCTGTCGGCTTGCGGCCACCCCAGCAGGCATGAGCACGAGTCTGTGAGTGACTCTGGCTTCATGATGCCCCTGCGGAGCCGCCGGAGGCTGGGAGGGAAACAGAGAAGGCATCGCCTTTTCACTGCACCAAGCAACATGCATGCCACTCGACAAGCAGACACAGGACCTGTCTCTGCCCAGAGATGGGAGAGGGCTTAGGGTGGCTCCGCAATCTTACCAACCCCTCCACCCACCCCCCACCCCCACCCCCACCGCCTAGGTCCCAATCTCCCTGGCGTAACTCTAACTCGGTGTTTCTTCCGTGAGCTGCAGAGCTGCCTCTGACAGGACTGAAGACTGAAGCCAGCATCCGCGGGTCCCCATTCCAGCCGGAGCTAACACCAGCTTCCCTGACACTCCATTGCACGTGCTGAGCTTGCAGCAGAATGTGGAACACAAGAGCTAAAAGCCCTGTGGTGAGGAGAAGAAAGGCTGCCAGCTCACCTTAGCCCCTGGCTTCAGAGCCAAGCGCCTCGGATTCCTTTTAGGGGCCTCTATGACTAGCTTCAGGAGTTTCTCCAAAACGAGTTAAAAACTACATGCATCTTGGAGACATTGAGCTTCCACTCAATGTCTCCAATGGTGAGGGTTGAACATGAAACGTTTTTAATGTTACCGGACTGCCCATGGGGGAAGAGATTGCAATGGCAAATATTTTGAAGTAGCAAAATAAAAAATATTTTGGAAAAAAATTGCTGTCTATATTTGCTTCCATTAAAAACAAATTAGGAAGAGGATGTCCCACATAAGGGCAGAAGGGAACTAAGACCGTGGTAGGAGGAACCTTGAAGCAGAGGCAAAACTAACACACCCCCAAGCCCTCAAAGGATGGCACAGCCTTTCTCCACCCCCACCTCCACTGCTGTGGATTCTGACTCACAGCGACCCTATAGGCAGAGGCGTGCTCCAAAGGATGCCGGCGAGTGTTTATCTTTAAAGGAGAACACCACCTCCTCTTTTCTTCCCAGAGCAGTAGGTGGGTTCGATGGCAGGACGCGGCGGTTAGCAGGCCAATGCTTAACGCACTGCACCACCCCGGCTCCTGCAGGGTCCAGACGCACTCCCAAAGGCTTCCACAAGTGGTGGCTGCAGAGTGCACCCTGGGGACCCAAGGGCAGGATGATACTCCTGAAGAAACTGACCAAAGCGGAAAGCGGAAAGCGAAGCAGCTTTCAGTGGGTCGTGCACCAGCGCTCAAGCCATGTTTCCTCCGCGGATCCACGCCCACCAGTCTCAGCTACCTGAGAGCAGGCTGGAAGACCCCCTGGAGACCTCCTCCACTCCCAGCGGCACCCCACTCGCACCCCACTCGGAGGGCGTCCACACGCTCCCCCAGATAACCTTGTCTTTGCACTGGTGGGGAAACTGAGGCAGCCAGAACAAGTCGCCCCCATTTCCAAACCTGGTTGAAGTTCGCTTCCCCTCAGCACGATTTTGCACTTTGTTGTTGTTTTTTTTTAATAGCTCCATTACAGTTCAAATTTCTCCAGATACACTAACTGCCGCTGCAAAGAGAATGTTAAACAGAGCCTCACACCGGAACTCAAATGGAGAGGGCGGTCCGGGCGGCCAGCAGGAATCTATCTCACCCGCAAGAATAGGATGGGTGCCCCCACCCCGCCCCCAAGCTATCCCCCCAGCCCCCTCCCCCGCGGGACGTCCGAGTTCCTCCTCCCCCCCCACCCCGTTCCCCTTCACACCGCTTCCACCGCAACCCGAGGGAGGGGGACCGGCGGCGCTGGGGTCCCGGGTTTCCGATGAGCGCCAGGGGGCTCGGGCCCCTCCCACGGCGGCTCGGGGCGCGAGGGGAGGGGGTCTGCGGCCGACGTGCCCGGCCCCGGGGCCGGGAACTTCTCTGGCCGGCTGTGGGCACCGGCCCCGCCGGCCCCGGCCCCCGCCCGGCCGCCCCCCGCCGCTGGACGCGCGTGCAGCTCGGGTTTCCCTTTCTTTGCCTCCCCGCGCCTGGGGCGCGACCACCGCGGCGGCGGCCACTCACCATATTACAGATGGAGGCGATGTTTCGGACAGTCATTAGTCTAAAGGTTGCAGCGATCCCGCACCGCCATCTTTATAAGGTGAAAACAGGACTCTCCATGGTGGCGCGCGGGCGCGAGGACGGCAAGGCGGCGGCGGGAGGCGGCCTGGGGTCCGGCTCTCAGTTGGGCTGGGAGAGGGAGGCCGGGAGGGGGAGGCGGGGAAGGAGGCGGGGAGGCGCGGAGGAGGGCGGGGAGGCGGCGCAGGGGGAGCGCCCGGGAAGGCGGGGAGTGGCGGAGCGAGGGAGCCTGGGCCGTGGCCGGCGGCGCCGAGAGGAGGGGCGGCCCGAGCGCGCCCGCCCGCCGCGTGGACTCCGCCGGGCGCTCGGAGCGCTCGGGCCGCCCGGGCCCTTGGGGCTCCCAGTTCGCCGATCGCGCCAGCCCGGGGCTCTGCGGCTGCCGGGGCCGCGCCTCGGGCAGACCCGGGGAGCGGCGGCCCCCTCCGTCCTCCTCCTCGGTCGCCCGAGAAGAACGGGGCGTTGGGCGCGAGCTGGCGGAAGCGGCTGAGCCTCGGGCCGGC
>PVJH01007318.1:0-30481 GCA_004026705.1 Nesogale talazaci | reverse complement strand
AGGGGAGAGGAATCTGAGGCTGGGTCGCTTCTGTGACCTTAGCAGGGAGAGAGGAGACGTCCCGAGGCTGACCGCGGACGAGGCGCTGTCAAAGGAGCCACCTGAGAAAGAGAACCAGATGTTTCCACCTTGTCACGGGAAGCAGGACCCCCGCAGGTGTACCGTGCCCAGGGGAGAGAGCTGAAAGGTCTCAATACACGAATTGGCTGCCATGAAAGGTCGGAGCTTGGGGCCCACATCGCCAGCCTGAGCGCGCTTCCCAGCGTGGGGCTCGGGAGTCGCACCAGCGCCTTTCCCGGAGCGTGAAACATACAAGGTTGCAATTCCGTGCTTCCCACGGCGAGCTTGTAGAAGTGAACCGGGTGATAAAACTTAGCCGAGGATACTTAATGACAAATTGAATTAGAAGGGAAATTAATATAATTGAGGATAGCTTGTATCTATCCGAGGGTAACATATTGAGAAAAATATCGCCCTCTTATCCTCCGACATCCATGTCGTGTTCCGCCCATAAGATTTGAAAGCCCTAGTATCTAATAGATGAAGAACCTTGGGGGAGAAATGCAACTCAGGCCAGGGTGAAAGAGATACCGGCGTTATTTTTCAATGTGTTTAAGGAATAATGCTCATACTTAGTTTTAAGTATTAACTCATTCTGCTTGGATCTTATTTTCAAGGTGATGCCAATTAGAGCTTCCTTATTGTGATCAGTTGTCCTCTGTTTGATATTCATGATCACTCCATCAGCACAATAACCTACCAGGTGGGGAGTGTAATTGTGAACTCCCTTTGGCCTATGAATAAAATAAGGCTTGCCCAGCTATTGTTCGGTCCAGATCATGTTACCAGTGAAACTGGCTTGTTCTTCTGGCTGAGCGTGTCTGTCCAGGGAGGGGGGTTACAGTAGAACACAGCCCAAACTAGGGCCGATCAGGTGCCTGAGGCCAAGAAAGGGGGAAAGAACGGAGAAAAAGTCACAAAACAAGTCTGGAGCAACCTCTAGGCCCAAGTTTGGGCCCAGGGACTCAATTTCATAGACGTTTTATTTATAAAAGCCATTAACCCAACGTTTTAAAGGATATGGAGATGTCAGGCCATAATAGAGTTCGGTATTTCTGCCAAGGTTGGCAAAGTCCAGGGAATTGAAAACACCATCATGAAAATTGAGTATCATCTGCTCGCTGGATGCTCTATCCGCAAATTAAAGGATCTTTTCCATGTCGTAACAGCCCATCGCTGAAAACCACGGCTTTCAACGGGGACTAGCATCAAGACTGAAGCTGGGGCGGTGAATTATACACACAACAAATCAATTGAACATAGCAGCTCTTGTCGGGCTCATGAATAATTGAACACATTTTACACTTCTACACGCGGTTAGTGTTCACAGATCTAAATTGGAAGAGGCTTGGATTGGAGCATCACTGGAACCCTAGCTTCACTCCAGGAGGAAATGTTATTCGGGAGCCAGGCTGCTGAGACCACTCACAGGTTAGTGGGAGAACTTGGAGGGAAGGTGCTCCATGTAGAAGCATAAAGCATCTTGCCATCAAGTCACTGTGACTCCCAGTGACAAGAGTAGGACAGCCCTGTATACTTTCTAAGACAGTTGTCTCACTGCCATTAAGTCAATTCCACCTCTTCGCATCCCTGGAGGCCAGGGCAGAATAGCCCCTGCGGGTTTCTGAGACTAAGCCTTTACAGGAGTGGAAAGCCCTGTCTTTCATCTTGGGCACTGCTGGTGGTTCCCAACTGCTGAACATGAGGATCATAGCATAGCCACTACACATCAGGGCCCCTCTAACTTGAAGAGTGATCCCCTAATTTGAGATTGTAGATGTTGCAGGAGATACCCGTGTACTTGGTTAGGGAGTGTATTCCGTTCGGGTGAGTTCAGTTTGAGCTTGCCATGAAACACCCGGCTACTTCTAATAGAAGGCTCCCATTGCCTAAGTTCTAGGCACAGGAGAAAAGTCTGAGCTGGGGATGCACTCCTAGATCTAAGCACTAATATATAGATGATAGCAGAGGACCGAAAGGTTAGAGATGAAATTGCTTAGAGAGAGAGAGAGAGAGAATAAAGTGAAAGTATACCAGGGGCTAGGGTAGACTCTAAAGGCTGGGATCCACTTGATAGCAGTGAGTTTGGTTTGCTTGGGAGATAGATCATGAAAAGCTCCACCTTGCAGAAATCAGGCGGAGAGAGAGAATCCAAAGAAAACTAAGGACAAACCTTCAACATAATTAAAGAGATGCAGGCAGACCCCGATGTGCACTGAGAACATCAGAGCGGACTGGGCTGATCAGGATGACCACTGCTCGCTATCTTTATCCACATGCTAGGCATGTTGCTCTTCTTGCTGGCAGTTCTCTATCACTACATGGCCATCGGCAATCTCAAGAAGCAGGAATGAGAGGGGCGTTTTCTCCGCCCCAGGAGAAAATGCTGTAGGGTTTCAGGACAAAGTCTTTGGCAGGAAGGAGGGTGTGCGAGCCCTCTCACCCTTTAGTTCATCCCTTCTGCCCATCACAACATACAAAGCATACAAAACAGAGTTTTCCAAACAACTGTCATTTCCTCAAAATCTACCTTAACCCTATGGAGCAAGAAGCTGCCACTGAATAGGGCCCACTCTAGGGGCTGCTGGCTTTTCTACTCCTTCCCCCACCCAATATAAATATAAATATAAATATAAATATATATATATCTTTTTGTGGCCCAAAAAATGCAGGAAAATAAGCAACAAGTGCACAGTCAGGGGGAGGAGTTGAGATGTACTAAATACAGCTAAGAGATGAAGATGCATAGAAGTCATGGTGACACAAGGAATCCAGGACCAATAATGAGAGTATGAGGAGAGCAATGGGAAGGTGCAGGAGAGAAAAGGGGAACTGATCAAAATAATCTATATATAGGGTTGAGCCCTGGTGGCATAGTGGTTGTGTGCGGGACTGCAGCCCACAGGGCTGACAGTTCAAATGCAGCAGCAGCTCTCCAGGAGCAAGGCTGGGCTTCCTACTCCCACCAGGGCAGTGATGCCACAAAAAGCAAGACAAAACAAAAAATAAATCTAAATATAACCTCCCTCCCTGGGGGATGGGCAACAGAAAAGTGGGTAAAAGGAGACAAGGGTCAGTGTAAGACATGAAAAAAAATGATTTATAAATTATCAAGGGTTTGTGAGGGAGGGAAGGGAAGAAAATGAGCTGACACCAAGGACTCAAGTAGAAGGAAGATGTTTCCAGAAGGATGATGGCAACAAATGTCCACATGTGCTTGACACAAAGATGTAAGTATGGATTTTGATGAGTTGTACACACCCGAAATAAAATGATTTAAAAATGAAAATGACGATGGCAACAAATGTCCAAAGGTGCTTAACACAATGGATGGATGTATAGATTGCAAAAAGAGCTGCATACGCCCCCAATAAAGCAATTTTTTAAAATGAAGCAATGGTTGCTTTTTGACATGGGCTTCACCAAGCGTCAACACATTTGATCCTTCCAAACATCAAAACCAAACTCAGCATCCAGTCAATGCGGAGTCACGGGGACTCTGGGACTGCCCCTGTGGGTTTTCCTAGACTGGAACTCTTTATGAGAGTAGAAAACCTGGTCTTTGCCTCATTCATCCTTCCAACAACCCTGTGCAGGTGGTAACACTATAATTCCCATGTTAGAGAAGGGATCACTGAGGATCTCCACTCATGTAAGCTTTCTTTAACCAGAGTCCTTTGACGTCGCTGCAGGGCAGTGTGGATGGGAGGATCGCTGTTACCATAAGAGTCTTCCAGTTCGTTCCAATCCCTGGCAACTGTATGGACCATGGAAGGAACCACAAGCCCTTCCTGCTGCAACATCCTGACACTCCATAGTACGCTTGATCCCATCATGGCAGCCACTGGAGCCATAAACTCCCTGCCACCAAAACCTCCTGCCATCAAGTCAATGCTGAAAAGGGTTTCTGAGGCTGCAAGTCCTGACATCTTTTTCCCAAAGAATATTTGTTGGCTTGGAACCACCGACCTCACGGGTCACACTTAGGACGGAATATATATTCAGATGGGTTGGTAAATGAAAAGGAAACCCACAGGGAGAACTCTAGATATTTGTCTTCGAAGGAAACGGGAGATGGTATCATCGACCAAGGAAGAGCTCAAAAGTGCCTTCAATGAGGGTCTCAGCCAGGTCTGCAAGCACCTGTTCATCCGACCTCATCCTCTCCAGTCAAACAGCCTGAAGCTCCTACCCGGCTCCTCATCATCAGTCAACTGTTCCATCTCATTCCTCAAAGCTCAACTCCAACCCCTCTTCCACAAGAAATCTCAGTCTCATCTTCCTTGTAAACTGGAATTTCTAAAAGACCACTTTATGTATTTAGAAACAGGAGATCCTTAGCAGGTACTTCTTTTACCTGAAGTATTTGCTTTCCTCCACCAGCAAAATTTTACTCCCCAGTCAGCCTTCCTTTGATAGTTGATAGCCGCTACATTCAGATCTGGAATTCTATAGGACAATGACAGCTTGGTCCTTAGGAATAGGGAGGTGGGGGGAGGTTTAGCACTTAAGCATAAGGGGAAGAAATTGAAGCCAACAAACTACCCAGTAAAAGGAACTTCTGAGAGAATCTTATGATAAAGTAAGAAGAGAATTCAGGGAACCTCTTGAGGGAGAAAAGGACTCGAAAACACCTCTGTGTGAACTCATACCTCTAACTTTTTTTTTTAATGAATCATTTTATTGGGGGCTCATACAACTCCCATCACAATCCATACAAACATCAATTGTATGCAGGCCACATTTACACACTTATTGCCATCATCACTCTCAAAACATCCTCCCTCCCTCCAGGCCCCCAGTATCAGCTCCCTATATTACCCTTCCTCCGCCCCCCCCCTTGAACCCTTAGTAATTTACAAATTGTTATTTTTTTCATACTGTGCACTGTCCAATGTGTCCCAATATAGTGTCTGGGCTCTTAAAGGCTTGAGTAAACAAGCAGCCAGTCAGCTCAGAAGCAAGAAAGCCCACACGGAAGAAGCACACCAGCCTGTGTGATCGATCATGAGGTGGTGAAGGGATCTGGTGTAAGACATCAATGAGCTAAAATTATATTATTATTAATGAGGGGGAATACAGATTGGGGACCCAAAGCCCATCAATAGGTGAGGTGACATCCTCTTGCAGAGGGGTTACAAGGCGGAGATGAGCCAGTTAAGATACAGGGTAGTAGCAATGAAACATACCTCTAACTTTTTGGCCGGCGGTCAAGCTCAATACCTGGTTACTACCCAGGGACGCCTTCTCCGGAGAGTAGGCAGGAATATAAAGCCTTTGACCCCAGGGAGGGTGCCAGTTACACTGGACCCCTGAGTGCAATGTCCGCTAAATCACTAGCTGCTCTGCAGAGAAACTCACAGGGGCAGTTCTACCCTGTCCTGTAGTATCACTGTAAGTCAAAAGTCAATCTGTAGATTGGGTTTGCTTTCCTTTGAGAGATGTCATAAAACCACCGGCACATAGTAGGTGCTCAGTAACTATTGGTTGAATGGGATATGATTGAGAATAAGAAGAGCTGAGAGCCAAGTTGGATGAACACAAATTACAGATTCTATTGCCCATTGACTACCCACTGAAATGCTTCAGAAGCACAGGAAGCACTCACTGGTCTATGCCAGGAAATTTGGAAGACAGCTACCTGGCCAACTGACTGAAAGAGTGCCCATTCTCAAGAAAGATGACCCAAGGCAACGCTCAAACTACAGCATATCATTGATATCGCACACAAGTAAAATTTTGCATCAGATCATCCAGCAATCAGTTACAGCTATACATTGACAGGGAGCTGCCGGAGGTTCAGGCCAGATTGAGAAGAGGATGTGGAAACAGGGATCTCATTGCTGATGTCAGATGGATCTCTTACATCAAAGCAAGATGTTTACTTGTGTTTCTTTGACTATGCAAAGGTATCTGACTGTGGAATTCTAGAACATTTCATTGCACTCTTATAGAAATTGTGCAAACAGGTCAAGGGAATACTGCCTAGTTTAAAATCAAGAAAAGTGAGTGTCAGGGTTTTAGCCTTCTCACCATAGTTGTTCCATCTGTATTCTGACCCAATCATCAGAAAAGCTAGATTATGTGAAGAAGGAGGCATCAGACTTGGAGGAAGGTTTATTAACAAACTTCAGTATGCAGAGTACTCCTCCCTGCTTGATAAAATGATGAAGATCAAGGATTGTAGCTGTCAGTCAGGTGACTTGACCCAGTGGGTGCAGCAATGGACAGGACTGTGGAGTGTTTCTTTCTGTTGTGTGTAGGGTAAAGTGACCAGATTTTAACATTAGTAAAGAGGGACGCCACTGGTGTGGGGGGGGGGGGGGCGTTCTTGGTCAAAAATTTGGTCTATATGGAGCAACAAAATTTTTCATAGAATGGAAAAATAGTATTTTAATATATTTAATTTTAAAATGCCATAGGACACAGGACAAACGTTAAAAAGTGGGACGTCTGGTCACCTTACCTATAGGGGTACTATAGACTCAGTCACAGAGAGTCACTAGGAAAAGACATCCATTTGGTTGAAGATTAGGAAAAACAAACAGGAAAGCCAAACTATTCCATGAGCTCATTGGACCCAAAACCTCCACAAGTTTTGAGACTCACGGAGATGGGAAAAGACCAGATGCCTTTGCAGTCCGTTGCATCTAGGGTTGAAGAAGACAGAATGGTAACTTACGACTACAAGAGTTAAGGTGAAGAACTGTGTTATAGCTCGATGGGCCGTTTAACCTCAACTTTCTCCCTAGGAGCGACTGGTAGCTTTGAACTGCTGACTTTGCAGTAGCCACCCAATGGGGAACCACTATACAGCCAAGGCTTCTCACATGATTTGACAGTCAAGGAAAACTTACAATGTCTTGTAGCTGGATTGTACCCCAGCCTGCGTGTGATCACTTCTATAGCTTTAACACACACGCACAGGCGCAGGCGAGCACGCACACACACACACACACACACTCCTTCACCTGGTGAAAGAGCATTGAAGACACCTGGAGTGAGACCTCCTGAAGAGTCAGCATCTTGGCCCCGCCCTTCTAGACAGGCTAGGAACCATGTGGTCTCCTCTGGAAAACCAGGTGAGGCTGCCCTGAACTTCCTCACAGTCTAACTCTGCAGCCAAGGGTGCAGGTTGCACTCTTCTGTTTCTTCTTGGAAAATGATGTCTGACAACAAAACTGTGGTTTACACTGAAAAGGCCACATTTCAGTAAAGTGACCAGTTCTACGGCCATACCACCCTGAACACGGCCAATCTCGGCTGTGAAGTGACCAGATTTTAAGCAGGACGCCATTGACCAGGGTGGGGGTGGGGAGTAGGGGTGAGGGGGGTGTCCTTGATTAAAAATTTGGTCTCTATGGAGCAACAAAAATGTTCACAGAACGCAAACACACACACCACTGCCATCAAGACCACTGTGACTCGTAGTGACCGCTTGGAAGAACTACTCCCTGGGGTTTCAGCACATATCACCTGTATGTGAGCAGACAGCCTCTTCTTTCCTTGATGAGTTGGTGACTTGACTCGTGACTTTGCAGTGAGCTGCCTAGAACTTCACCAGCACCACCCACTGCTGCCGAGTGCTGCTGGGACCTGTCTCAGAAAGTCACAGGCGCCAGCCCACGCTGCCTTCTAGAATCACTGTAAGCTGACTGCAACTCATGGCAGTTTGGTTTGGTCAAGATCACCATGTGCTAGATCTGTCGGTTCAAATCTTCCAAGAGTATATATTGATTTAAGAATAAAGTGGGCTGAGCCCCGGTGGCATAGTGGTTGTGCACAGGACTGCGGCCCACTGGCACGGAGGTTCAATTCCAGCAGTGGGGCTGGGCCTCCTACTCCCACCACCGGAGAGCAGTGATGCCCCAAAAACCAAAAAAAAAAAAAAAGAATAAAGTGACCAGATTTTAACATTAGTAAAGCAGGGCACCATTGACGTGGGGGTGGGGGTGGTATATTCCTTTCTCATTCTCCCACCATTCCCTAGCTTTTCCAACAACCGGGACTTTTAAAAAACACCGCTGGATGCAGGGAAAATTGTTTAAAATCAGGACTATCCTACCCAAAGCTGGACGTCTGGTCACTTTATTTAAGAAGTACCCTGATGAGTGGCACTCAGCTACTAACTGAAAGGTTGCAAGTTGAAGTCCACCACCACCAATGATGCTTCCGAAGAAAGGTCCAGCCACTTATTAACAAAAGAAGAGTGAAAACAAAAATCAGCCAGGACATGGCATCCCATAAGACCCAACTGGAACACTCATAAAGGTAAACGGAAAGACCAGGAACTATTTATAGACTTTTTTTTTGCTGTTTTTTTAAAATTGTTATTATTTTTTATTTTGTTTTCTGTTTTCCTTTATTGTCATGTTTTGTTATGTTTTTTATTTTTGTATTTATTATTGTCACTGCACGTCCAACTAGATAAGATAGGCAGAATAAACAATCTGGAGGAGAAAACAATGGGACCAATGGTTCCAGGGGTCATGAGAGAGGTGGATGTGGGGGAAAGAAAAGAGGAGGTTCTAACAAACCCAGCAACAGGTGATCTAAACTCGATGGTAAGGATGGCATAGGGTGCCTGGTAGAGCTTGATCAAGGGCAATGTAGCCAAGAGGAATAACCAAAACCTGAATGAAGGCCAAACATGATAGTGGGACAGAGGAATGTAAAAGGAAATAGAGGAAAGAACTAGAAAGCAAAGAATATTTATAGAGGTCTAAATACAGGCATGTACATATGTAAATATATTCTTATATCATGATAGGGAAATGAATGTATGTAATATAGTTACTTGCTAAGTATTAAGGCAACAGAAGGACATTGGGTCTCCATTCAAGTAATTCTTCAATGCAAGAACACTTTGTTCTAATAACCTGGCATTCTATGATGTTCACTTTTCGTGACACAACACTGAAGGCAAATGTGTGCGTAAGCAAGTGTGGTGAAGAAAGCTGATGGTGCCCAGCTATCAAAAGATAAAGCATCTTGGGTCTTAAAGACTTGAAGGTAAATAAGTGGCCATCTAGCGCTGAGCAGCAACAAGCCCACATGGAAGAAGTGCATCACTTGTGAACATGAGGTTTCTATGCTATCAGACCCAAAAAAGAAATCCTATTGATGTGAATGAGGGAGAGGGTGAAGTGGAGACCCAAAGTCCATCTGTAGACAATTGGATATCCCCTTACAGAAGGGTCACAAGAAAGAGATGAGTCAGTCAGGGTACAGTATAGCACCAACGAAACACACAACTTTCTGCTAGATTTTTAATGCCTCCAACACCCCGCCCCCACCAACCACTACTCACTCCACCCCACCCCCCACACATTCTACCTTATGTCATGATCCCAATTCTACCTTACAAATCTGCCTGGCTCAGAGCAGGTACCCTGGTACAGATAAGAGCTTGAAATACAGGGAATTCAGTACAGATAAACCCCTCAGAAGCAATAATGAAAGTAGCGATATCAGGAGGGGAAAGGGGAGGTAAGAGAGAAAGAGGGAACTGATTACAATGATTGACATATAATCCCCTCCCAGGAGTACAGACAACAGAAAAGTGGGTGAAGGGACATAGTGGTTCATGTAAGACATAAAAAAAAAAAAAGAATTTCTAAATTATCAAGGATCCTGAGGGAGAGAGGGTGGGAGGCAAAATGAGCTGATACCAGGGGCTCAAGTAGAAAGAAAATATTTTGAAAATGATGATGGCAACATATGTAAAAATGTGTTTGACACTGTGAGTAGATGTATGGATTGTGATAAAAGGTGTAAGAGTCTCCATGGTGGACAGGGGAAGGACCAGCTTGGAAAGACACACATGTAAAACCTATGTAAAGGAAGCACATGCTTGTACTGGACACACATGGAATCGCCAAGAGTCAGAAGACAGCAGCTGACTGGGAACTGTGTGGTCCGTGTGAGTGCTATAAAACAATGAGTTTCAGCTTTTGGAGTGGAAAAACAGCCGTCGTTGATCCCCATAGGTTGCTACAAGTTTTTAATAGGCATTGTCCTCTTGCCAAACATAAACATTCTACTTTGTGTTTTTTAAATAGTTTAATCAAAACATAGCGTACATACAGAAATGCATGCAAATCAAGTGAATTGTCACAAAGCAGATATAACCAGTGCCTGGGTCAAAGAACAAAACACTACTAATACCCCTGAAGCCCTGCACTCCCCCTCTCTCCCTCCCACACACTCAGACTGTTCTTCTTATGGTTGGTGGGGACCATGGAGTTGGTGCTGACCCATAGCTACCCAATGCACAACAGCAAGAAGCACTGCGCCATTCTCACAATTGTTCCCAGGCCTGAGCCCATTGTGGCTGCCCCGGGGTCGGTCCGCCTCAAGGAGGGCCTTCCTGATTTTCACCACTGCTCTACTTCTGCTGCCCACAACATGGCAGTCAGTGTGTCGTACTGTGGTGGCTTGTGTGTTGCTGTGATGCTGGAAGTTACGTCACTGGTATTTCATATGCCAGCAGGGTCACCCAAAGTGAGCAGACTTCAGATGAAGAACAAACTTCAAAGAGGCAATGGGCTATCCATTTCTAAAGAAGGGGCCACTTAAAAAAGACATCATGCTATTGTCAGGGGCTGTCCAGTCACCCGTTGTGCAGCAGAACCTCACACTACCGGTCCAGCATTTTCCTTCCAGTGATTGCTATGTTCCAAACCCACATCGCAACCATTGGGCCAAACCGTTTCATCAGGGGTCTTCTTTTTCACTACCCACCTCCCCGATGCCCCTACTCTATACTTCTCCAGAGATGGGTCTCATCTGATAACATGTTCCAAAGCACATGAGGTGAACTCTCACCTTCCTTGCTCTCAAAGAGAGTTCTGGCTGAACTTCTTCCACAATACGTTTGTTCTCAAACTCCCTCTGAATCACTATCCCTCTTTTCCTCAAGAGCAACCCTTATCCTGACTTCTAGTATTATAACTTACCTGTCCTGAGTGCTTTTCATAATCATTTTATTGGGGGGCTCCTAACAATCCTTCATTCCATTAAACACACGTGTACATATGTTGCCATCAGCATTTCCAAAACAATTTCTTTCTATTTGAGCCCTTAGTATCAGCTCCTCTTTGATTCCCTCCCCTCCCTCCCTCCTAACTCCTTGATCGACTATTTGTTATTATTGTTATTTCATGTCTTACACTGTCGCCTCCCTTTGCCGGCCTTTCTGTTATTGATCCCCCTAATGGGGAACTATATATCCAACCTTGTGATGGGTTGCCCTTTTCTTCTCCCCCCCACCCCTGACCCCCACCACTATGCTTTGTTTTATGTGTGTGTGTTTATCTAAAAACCATGCATTTTTGTGTCTGGCTTCTTTTGCTCAATACTACAGATGTGAGATTTATTTCTGTTGTTCAGAAAAGCTGCAGTTCATTGGTATTCATTGCCACATAATATTTCATTGTGTGAAGATTTTACAAATTCATCAGTGTGGTAGTTACATAATCTGGTGTCAACCTGAGAATATTAAGAGCGAATGGGGTGAAGTCTAGCGTGTCATTCAGGTCTACAGCTTAGTTGGAGGTGCAGAGAGATAGACAGTTCTCTGGAGGTCAGGCACTCTCTCTCTCTCTGGGAGATATTCCTGGTGGCAAGCCAGATGGAGCTACACTGATGGAGCCAGAGCCCTGGAGCTGGAGGAGCCATGTGGAGACCCACACCAGCACTGAGACGTTTCCACTGGATCCACAAGACTCTCCACCCACTGGATGGTGATCTTCCTTCATTTGGCATCACTGCATGGGTTGCGTGAGTCTGAAGAGGAATTTATAGACTGGTATTAGACACATGGGCTAGTATCAAACTTTTAGACTTCATCGGGACTGGACTGTGACGTTTTCTCAACTTACAATTGCTCTTTACAGAAAGCTCTTTCTTCTAGTCAACCCAGACTAACACAATCAGTGATGGCTATTGAGAATGTTTCTAGCTTGAGCTTATTTATTGCCAAAAATGCTACCTGGAACATTCTTGTCTGTGTCTTTGGTGTCCATATATACCTCTTTCCATTAACTATATATCTAAGCATAAAGTTGCCAGGTCACATGATATGCATATGGTTTGACAGATTTGTGAAACAGATGTCCTAAGTGGCCAAGTAATTTATATTCCCATCCCCAGCAATCCAGCGATTCCATTTCCTTCCCACACTTAGTTTGTCAGGCTTTTTAACTTCAGCCATTTTGGTGGACCTATAGTCAGATACCATGGGCTCAGGCATAGGAAAGTTGTGAGGATGACACAAGACCATGCAGTGTCTCATTCTGTTGTGTATAGGGACACCGAAAATCAAAACCAACTCGGTGACATCTAACAACAACATAGTCATATGTCATGAAGGTATTCATTTAAATTGTTAGATTTTAATACACAACCAATTGTCTTTCCTTTTACAGAAGAACAGAAAGAACCATATTTGACTTCACAGTGCACAAGAAACCATCTTTGGTGACATGGCCACATTGTCCTATTTCCTTTTAGGTTCATCTTAGTGATGAGATTATGCCACAGCTAGGGAAAAAAAACACAATATAGACAAGCAATACGTTCTCTGTCCTAGCTGGCAAATGGAATTCGTCCAATTTATCAAGACCCAACAAGATAGACTGATGAATATTCAAAGATATGGACATGGACATCTTTTTTTCTTCCCTTTAAATTGAAATATAAGCTCTATAGATGCATCAATTGATCTCTTCCCTTCCAGAGTGAAAATAAGTGAAAGAAAAAAAAAGATGTATGAAAACAGACCAATGCAGGAGTTGCCCATGTAATCCTCAGCTTCCACCAGCAGAACCAGAACTAGATGGCACCCCACTACCACTTTCCACTAGTCTGATCACTTCAGAAAATGTTGGATAGAATGAGAGAGAAATGCATTTTTAAAAATCCTCAAAAGCATTTTTTGCTATTGTTGTTTTTGGGTTTTTTTTAAAGGCTAGGCCCACCAGTTAGGAAGAGACCGGAGGAGCCCTTGAGACAATGGCCCTTGATCATCCTGGAACTGAATGCATCTTCATAACTCAATTTCAGCCAAAGCCCAGGTACATCTAGAAAGTGAACAGTAACACTAGTGAGTAATGGCTTTTTTTATAAGGGAGCGCTTTATAAGTTGATTCCTGTAGAGAATTATTTAATCAAGTGGGCAGCACTCACCCAGAGACTAAGTTCAAAAGCTCAGAAGGGTTAGGAAAGGAGGAGCAATGGAAATGGAAGACCAGAAGGAAATGAGATCAATGGTGTTACGTTGTGAGGCTCCATGGGTGTCATCAAGGACATGAATGGTTGAATAGAAAACGGATTTGTTTGGTAAGCCTGTATCCAGTTCAGAATACAAAGTGAAAAAATAAAAGGGAGGTAAGCTGTAGAACAAGTGAATACTATGTTTCTAGCTGCCACAGAGGCAACATCAACATCATATGCTTCGAAACCTCCTGTTGTACCAGTCTGCAGTTATGAGGAGTTAAGCGATTAAGACACCATTGCAGGCACAGCCCAAATGAGAATGATCGGTATATCATGTATGCACTGGTAGCCTTTCCGAGACCGAAAATCTATCTCTAGACTCACTTTAAGCCTCAAATTTCTCTTGAAACTCTATCCTAATTTTCAGTTCAGGTTAATGTTGTGCGTATGTCCATTTGCCGTCATGCTATAGCCATGCTCTTTCTCCCCAGCTAATTAGAAGACAGCTCAGCGCTGCAATCCAATCCCCACGGAACCTGCTATCTGGCGATCACTCTACAGAAAGACAAAAGCTGCCTGTCTCAACTCTCACAACCGCCTTTGCCAGCCAGTGGAGACTTCCCGTTCTATAAAGCAATACATATAAATACTGAGCTCCAATTTCCTCTGAGGACTCTTGAAGGGGGCACGCGCTCAGTAACACGATACCTTGTTTGTAGGAAGATGTCACAGCTGGCCCTCGATCAATAGAGCAGGGCCGAGTCATGGCTCGGTCCAGATCCATATTCACCCATCCAGAGCTCCGTGTGTCACATGGCACACAACTGCAGAAGGCCAGCCTTGGGCTACCGGCCAGAATCCAGCTACTTTATTTATCCCTGTGAGTTTGGCGGTTGGAGCCTCTGCAGCGCACGGGCGATGGATCGGCTCATCTGATCCGAAAAATGGACACTCTGCTATGTGGCGTGGTGGCATGAAAGTCTTGTGTCCCCTACGGGACAAGCCCCAAGCTGTGTTTGGGAAAAACGTTGCCATTAAAATCAATGTTTGCAATCTGACAATCTTACAGGAACATCCATATGAGCCGTCTGTCAGGTCGTATCAAAAACCCCAGCACGGCAGGGAACATCCAGGAGGTGTTTGAAGGTGGACACCGTCGTCAAGGAGATGGGGGGGGGGGGGACAAACAAACCACCCCAAGAAGGAAATGTGGTTGCCGAGTCTGTTTCAACGCACAACAACCCTACCACTGCCAACAACGTTGCTCACCCGTGTTCAAACTGTGGCCTTGCAGAAGAAACACGTGGCCAGACCCTTCTTCTGAGGCCTCTCTGAGTGAGTTCTAACGGCCAACCTTTTGCTTGGAAGGCACGTGCATAACCATTTGTTCCACCCAAGAATTCTTCCGGGAAGGACCAAACCCACTGCTTTTTGTTGATTCTGACCCCTAGGAACTAGGAGCGCATCCAGCTGCCCTTTTGGGGTCACCGATGCAGTCCATCTTTGTTGCTGTTCAGTGTCATCAGGGGCTGACCAGAGCAACCCTGACCCAACACTGACCCACCCATCAGTGTCTGACCCAGAGCAACCCTGCCTGCAGCAGGACCAAACACTGCCCGGTCCTGGGCCAGCCTCACCAGAGCGCTTCCCTCTGAGCTCCCATTCAGCCCATGATTACTATTTTTTATTAATAAATCATTTTACTGGGGACTTAGACATTTTTGTACGTGTGTTGCGATCATCATTTTCTTTCTTCTTTCTTTTGTGTGTGTGTGTGTGTGTGTGTGTGTGTGTGTGTGTAGGAAGCCCAGCCTTTCTCCTGGAGAGCTGCTGCTGGATTTAACTATCAACCCAGTGTGCCACAGTCCCGCACACAAACACTAGGCCACCAGGACTCAGCCCTTGCCATCATCATTTTCAAAATATTTTCTCTCTGCTTGCACCCTTGGCATCAGCTCCTTCCTGGCCTCCTCTCCCCTCCCTCCCTCTTACCGCTGTAGACCCTGATAAATTATAAATACTTATTATTATCCTATCTCACACCATCTGCTGTCTCCCCTCACCCAGGTTGCTGTTGTTCCCTCCGCCCCTCCCCCTGTGTGGGGGGGGTGTTACTTGTCATCGTTGTAGTTCATTGATCCCATTATTGCAATCACAGGGACAATCCATCTCATCGAGGGCCTTTTTCTCCTTCCATCTTCTACTTTACCACCTCATGTCCTTCCTTAGGGGCTGGTCTCAAGTGACATCATTTACAAGTACATGGGATGAAGTCTTACCATCCTGGAAGCATTGCCTCTTTGAAGCACTCTCGCTGTATTAATTCCAAGACAGATTTGTTTTTCTTCTGGCAATCCATGGTCCTTTCAATATTTTCCAGCACCGTAATTCAAATGCATCTATCTATTCTTCAGTCTTCCTTATTCCAGATCCAAGGTTCACATGCATGTGAGGTAATTAAAAATCCCATGCCTTGGGTTTGGCTCACCGTAGTCCTCACAGTACCAATACTTTAAAGAGGTCCTGCATAGCAGATTTCCCAGTGCAATGTGTCTCTTGCCTGCTGCTTTCAGGAGGATTGACTATGGATCCACACAAGATGACATCCATGACAGTTCCAGTCTTTTCTCCACTCATCATGTTGTTTATCATGTAAATCTTTTTTTCTTTTTGGGAGGGGGGGGCCTCACTGTTCTCCGGTGGTGGGAGTAGGAGGCCCAACCCCACTGCTGGAATTGAACCTCTGTCCCAGTGGGCCGCAGTCCCGTGCACAACCACTACGCCACCGGGGCTCAGTCCTATCATGTAAATCTTTATGAGAGCCAAAACCTTCACAGTTCTTCTGAGGAGCAGTTGGTGGTTTTGAACGGCTGCCCTTCTGGTTCGCAGTCTACCTCCTAACCTACTACAACCCATGTTTCCCTAATAAAGTGCAGTCTTTCACCCAGCTGTTTCACTCCTTTATGTTACGTTTCTGGCCTCTCATCGGCACTTTGAGTTCATATTAAAATG
Source organism: Nesogale talazaci (assembly GCA_004026705.1). Lineage (NCBI taxonomy): Eukaryota > Metazoa > Chordata > Mammalia > Afrosoricida > Tenrecidae > Nesogale > Nesogale talazaci. Next base: position 14,191 of record PVJH01007318.1, on the reverse strand, counting down.
TTCTCAAGACCAGGTTTCTGCCTGCCAGGGCGTTGGCAGCAGCTTGAAGAATCTCAAGGCAAGCTGCACATGATTTCTGTTCCCTGCAGAGTCCTGCAGGACTGCCCAGCCCTGCCCTTCTCCGTGCCCTTTCTGCAGGCCGGATGTTGGCAAAGCACAGAGCTTTGAAGGCATACAGTGGGCTGCATTCATACAGAGCCATCTGGGAATTCCCGGTATGCTCCCGCAAACCTGATTCCTGTTCCCCGTGTCCTTCTTCCCAAGTGCCGAGCAGAAAAAATGCTGAGAGATCTAAGTTTAGATTTCTCTATTTTTCAAGAAATCCAATTGACAAGGAGATCCGCAAGTCTAGCTTTTCTGTTAAGCATCTGTATTCTCCCTCACCCCCATGAACTGGTGTACTCAGCAACGCTATTTAAAATTCAATAGATAAAGGCAAATGAAATAACCAACAACAATTTTAAAAAATCATCACTTGTATGGAAAACCAACTAAATAAATATGATGCTCAAAATGGCAAGCATTAGGGGGCTTTAATAAGATAGTGGAAGTGCAGTCCCCCTGAGAAAAGAAGCCTCTCAAATGTAGAATGTGGGAGAACAATGCTAATTGATACTTCAAATGCAAAGGGCACTCCAGACCCTAACGGGGGGAGGAACAGTGTCACCTGATGAGAAGACACAAATCATGCCGTGGGAGTCTCGGGGGCCCAGTGGGGAGCAGCTGTGCAGGATCTGAGGCGATGGATGAAAATTATCACTACGTCGTCCACCGGAAACCACAGGGGAAATTAGCTCAGTGGCATACGGAGCCGTATTCCAGAACTTGTGAGGCACACGTTGCCCGCAGATGTACTAACAATGGGTAGTCAGAGGCCATATATTCCCAACCAAGACATAGCCCTGCGAGGAGCCCAGTCCTGCCTGACTCTATTCTTGTCCGTTAGGCTGCCCCGAAAGGGACTGACTCTCCCTACCTCTCTTAAATCACCAGCCTCTCACACCCAAGGACTGACCAGAGACAGCAGTGAATTAGGGAGACATGAGCTGGAAGTGGGTTACAAATTGGACTGTTAACCACAGGATCAGCAGTTGAAAACCACCAACAGAAAAGGACTGGGCTTTTATTGTGGGGTCTGTGCTCGCATGTGCTCCCGACAAGAACCACATTTATTGTCATCAGGGTAACTCTACCTTGGGATGGCCCCTGGAGCTGCAGGGCAGAACTGGGCCGTGGCCTGCCCACGAGCAGAACTCCCGACTTCTCTCTGGCAATACCACCAGTAGGACCCAACTGCCAACCTGTTGTTAGCTGCAAACCATTGGCACCCCCACCCCCTACCCCCCATCGGATGGGATGTGACCACTCACACTCTCCTCCCCACCTGCCAGGAGGTTGCCTACATCAAACACTTCATTCTGCCACCATTTTAGAAGTCCCTGGAGGAGTTTGTTAGAAATGCGGATTACAGTGCTTTCCTCCTAGAGGCACTGACCCACTAAATCCTTGTGGAGGTCCATGCATTTCCGTAATAACAAAGGTCTCTGAGGATTCTGATGGCAACAGCCTGTGCTCTTACTTGGGGAAACAGGATCTTAGAAGGAAGGAAGGAAGTTGAGAGCATTTCATGATTTAATTTCTAGCATCGATGTCAAAAAACTGGCTTCAGATGAGGTATCTAGCATACCCATAATCTTGAGTTCATGATAATAACAAAATTTTTACAAATCTGGCTAGACCAGAGCATGAATATGGGTCCACCTAAGAGTTGGAAACACTTGGGAATCCAGGACAGATAAACCCCTCAGCACCAATAATGAGAGTAGCAATACCAGGTGGGGAAAGGGAAGGTGGGAAAGAGAGGGAAAACCAATCGCAAGGATCTACACATATCACCCCCTCCCTGGAAGATGGACAACAGAAAAGTGGGTGAAGGGAGACATCGGTCAGTGTAATTCATGATATAATAAATTATAAATTATCAAGGGTTCATGAGGGAGGGAGGAGGAAAAATGAGGAGCTGATACCAAGGACTCAAGTAGAAAGAAAATGTTTTGAGAATGATGATGGCAACAAATATACAAAGTGTTTAATCCAATTGATGTATGAATTGTTATAAGAGCTGTAAGAACCCCCAATAAAGTGATTTTAAAAAGTAATACTAGAGGCTTAGTGGCATAGTGGTTGTGTGTGGAACTGTGGCCTACAGGGTTGACGGTTCAAATCCAGCAGCAGCTCTCCAGGAGCAAGGCTGGGCTTCCTACACTCACCAGGGCAGTGAAACCACAAAAAAAGAAAAGACAGGGCTGAGCCCCGGGTTGAGCCCGGGACTGGTTGAGTCTGGGACTGTGGCTGACTGGCTTGGTGGTTCAAATCCAGCAGCAACAAGGCTGGGCCTCCCACTCCCACCAGAGGGCAGCGATGCCTAAAAAATAGATAAATAGATAAATAAATAAATAAAACCTTCATATTTAAAAAAGACAAAAATAAACAAATTCTTTCAAAAAGTAATAATAAATAACAAAATTTTCTCTACCATTATGAAGAGGATGAATTATGCCAAAATTTACAGAGTAAAGAGAAAGACACAGGATTCCATCCTAGTTTTCCTGGAGCAACACTCCGTCAGGGTTATCAACAAGTTTTTTTATTTAAAATTCTTCATTATTTAAGTTCCATGATTCATAAACCATAGCCGATACAGAAGAAATAATGGATTAATGTTCTCTAGTTTATCTCTGTGGGTTCTAACATCCATTGCGATGGGTACACAGAACTCATAGACTCAATTCATGAGTGAAGGGTTGATTAAGGAGGTGAGCAAGTTGAAATGGCAATGAGAAATGTTCAGAGTTGACTCCTTTATCAAGACATGGTACAAAGTCTTTTCAGATCTGCTGATCAATGCCCATAGGGGCTGTGTTAGTCTGGGTAGACTAGAGAAACAGATTCGTAAGGACACTCGTGTATATAAGGGAGAGGTTTATATACAAGAGGAAATGAACATTGAGATAACATTCCAGCCCAAGTCCGATATTAGCCAATATGTCTGACAGCAATCTACAAAGTCCTCTTCAGACTCATAAAACACATGCAATGATGCTAAATGCAGGACGATCACAAGCCAATGAGTAGAAAGTCTTTGGGTCCAGTGGTGTTGTAAGCATCTCAGCGCTGGCAGGAGTCTCCACGTGGCTTCTCTAGGTCCAGGTTTCTGGCCGCATCAGGGTGGGTCTATGTGATTTCTCCTCAGGGATGTCTCACAGGGAGCCAGCCTTGTCAGCCGAGTCTCTCAGGTGTCAAGTATTGTCAGTAGAAAGTATCCAAGGAAGTGAACCAAGAGAGACAGTGTCTCCTGACTCCAAGAAGGAATGACCACATTTCCCAGAATTCTCAGGAGAAGGCCATGCCCATACAGCGGTCTCATTGACTATCTCCAGGTTGACAAGCTAGACTGCACCCCTACACTCTTCATCCTCAAATTGACACCAGATTAGGTGACTGCCACAGGGACATCCCACTCTACGGGACGCCTCAACCTAAAAGCATTCCACTCAAGCTCTGGGCCAGCAAACCCAATTCCCAGAATTAGGTGCCCTGAGATGTCCCACTCTGCAAGCCAGCCTCCTGCCCCAAAGCAGTCAGCTTGACTTGCTCTGTGTGTTTCGAAGTCCACCACGCTCTTCTGGGCTCTGGATCTTGGTTCTGCTGCTGCTCCTCTGGATCCAGAATGTTCACTGCACAGGGATCTTGGGTCCAGGAGACACACTAAACTCCTAGCTCTTGCCGGCAGTAAGATTCCACCTCTCGCTTCTCAGAGGGTTCATTTTATACACTGCAGGTTGGCACTGCAGGGAATCCTGTTCGCAGTCACTCACAAATAAATCCGTATCGGTATCTTCCCCCACCTTCTTACCAGACACCTGCAGGGAAAGGCCATTTGGTAGGAATTGGAGACTTTGGCTAGACGAGCTTCATTAAATCATTCAGTGCCCAGTGCAAAGTGGCTAGCTGCTCAGCTGCTAGTCAAAGGGGAGGCCAATTGAATGCACCAGTAACTATGGGGCAAAGATGAGACAATCTGCTTCTGTAAGGATTATAGCTTTTGGAAACCCCAGGGAACAGTTTTACTCTGTTCTATTGGGTCACTATGGGTACAAATGGACAGCAAGGGATACACAACTAAAATATATAAACAATGAACAGAAATAGATGTTAAAGCCATTCAATAGGACGGGTTCCTACCTGTGTAAGGAAGGCCTGACAGGGAGAGCACTAGACTATCCAGAAAACTGAGCACCCCTAAATGCGGGACCAACCTCAAAACTCACAGTCAATTCTGGTCCATAGGAAACCTATGGGACATAGTAGAATTGTCCTTGAGTTTCCAGGATTGTAAATATCTATAGAGGTAGATGGCCTCACTTTTCTCCAGAAAAGTGGCTGGTGGTTTAAAACTCCTGACCTTGTTATTAACAGCCCAATTAATACCCCTACTACACTACTGGAACTCCTTAATTGTGGGGCACACAGACATGCTATGCCTCATGATGTAATGCACTAGGAAAGATGATGTTTTCTTGCTCACAAAATCCAACTGGAATCCTATGAAGCCAGTTTATAGGAAATACACAGGGTAAAAATGGTAAATGACACGAAGAGAAAACAATGTTACAAATGCTGTAAGTAGGTCATTTTACAGGACAAGCCCTATTTTGACCACCTTTTGGTGGTCAGGAGAAGCAAGGAGGATTGTGACAGAATAAAAAAACCGTGTTAGTCTGGGTAAACTAGAGAAACAAATCCATAGAAACTCATGTGTACAAGAGGGCGTTTTATATAAAGGGTGATTATACATTGAGAAAACATCCCAGTGCAGTCCAGATCAAGTGTATAAGTCTGATATTAGCCCATATGTCTGATAACAATCATTAAGGTCTTTTCTGACTCCCATAACACATGCAATGATGCTGAATGCAGAATGATCACAGGCCAGTGGGTAGAGTTTGGATCCAGCAGCATTGGAAACATCTTAGCGTTGTCAGGAGGACAACTGGCTTCTCCAGTTCCCAGAGCTGCATGAGGGTAGGTCCATGTGGCTTGTCCTATGGTATGTCTCGCAGGAAGTCAGGAGAGAGAGAGAAAATATCTCCTGTCTCCAAGAAGGAAAATCAGGATTTCCCAGAATCCTCTGGAGAAGGTCATGCCCACAAAGAGGCCTCATTGGCTATCAGTCAGCTGACAGACTAGACTCCAGTCTTAGTCCTCTCAAGTCCCAAATTGACACCAGATTATGTAACTACCACAAAGACATAGCCAGATTCAGATCCTGATGAGAAAACCAACTGTAAAAAGATAATGTCCAGGAAATGTGCAGTGCTCTAGAATTCTCATTCTTCTCAAGATGACCTATAGTTGGTTATGATTCACATAGTCAAAAGCTTTTACACAGTCCATAAAATAAAAGTAGATACCTTTCTGGTATTGTGTTTTGAGTCAAGATTCATTTAACATCAGCAATGATGTCCTTTGTTCCAGGTCCTTTTGTGAATCCATCCAGAACCTCTGGCAGTCTCCCATCAGTGTATTGTTGCAACCATTGTTGGATGATATTAATCAAAATTATATTTGCATGTGGTATCAATGATATTATTCTACAATTTGAGAATGCTGTTAGGTTGCCTTTCTTTGGAAAGGGGATAATGCTGTGGGTTCAAATAAATGGCAGTCACTATAATGTCTTGATAACTTAGAAGAAGCTTTACTGGACTTCTAGAATATAAAAGCGATTCTTTGATTGCAGTCCCAAGTGTATATTTCAGTCCATCTTTAGTGGCAAAAGTCCATTCATGACTTGTCTAGGTCTTCAGCAAGCATGGGCAGAGCAGAGAGCAAAATTAATATTACTATTCTTTAGAGTGAGTAAGTATAACAGGGTGCAGCATTGATTATAGCATCCTGGTTAATAAAATAAGAATAGTAACATCCCAGTTACAACATCAAAAGGAAGAGTATTATTAATTACAATGTTCTGATCTTGAGAACATAAAAGTACATCCTAAAATCAATCACTAGTGGGACTTTCTGAGATGGGAGAGGGCAGGAGGCAGGTCACTCAGCAGTCAACAGGTAGAGTTAGAGTGCTAGTTTGTCTCATGGACACTCCTTAGAGGGTTGAAAAGTAATGATGTTACCTTGAGAAGAGGTGCACTGTCCCATGCTGTGGTATTTTCAGTCATCTGTATGCAAAAGTTGACCATTGAATAAAGTAGATTAAAAGATAGGTTAACTTGGATTAAGGTGCTGGAGAAGAATATAGAAGACTGTGTGCTGGCAAAAGAGCAAACATCTATCTTGAAGGAAAAATTAAACAGAATATGCTTTTAGAGGCAAGGAAGGCCAGACTTCGGGCTCATGTACTTTGGACATATCATCGGGAAAGCCCAGTCCCTGGAGAACGACATCTGTGGGAAACCAAAAGTGGACAAGAGAGTATATACGGACAAATTCTCACCTGCTATACGTTAAGGGGTCTGGGAGGCCAGCACTCCATGGAGGGAACCGTCACGCTCTTTAAGTTGGAGGTGTTTTCCAGTCACATTCTCCGAAGTAAAAGTCATTTCCCGCAATATCCCCTCATAATAATGCCAAATGTAAGGTGTTACTTGTAAACACATAGTCGCACCCTATACTCTTGAAGATCAACTGTTGAAGGCTATCTGCCTAAAGTTGTCTGCCATCAAAAGCAGTCAGATCATCTAACCCAGGGGTGTCAAACTCAATTAAAGCTTGGGGCATTGGGTGCAACCGGCAAGATTCACACAGGCCACATCACATTTACAAATTTTGTTAAATCTATATTTTGAAGTGAGGAGTCAGGAATTTGGATGGGATAGTTAAAATACTTTGTAATTGCTTTGTAATTGTTTAAATATTTATTTTATTTAATGGATTTATAAAACTAAAATTATTCATTTTTACTCGAAACCTGCCAGCACTTTCCTCCTGCTAGTTTTCCCTTACCTCTTTCTTTGTGACAGGAAAACATAACAAAGTAACTAATAAGAAACAGGAAATGCTGAGTAACTGACAAACATGATCACAATCCTAATGGCTTCCCTCTAAAAAGGTGAACTAGCGCTGCTGCTAGGTATGATTCATGACAGCGCGGCCCAGGGTGCTCTTTTTAACCTTTTTACTATTGGGATCTGTTTACCTTCTGTGACACTGAGAGTGACAGACACGCCACGTTCAAACGTCACAGGAACTGAGTCAGCGTGTTTACCTATGTCCCCAGGCCCCCAGGAAAGGCACCGGGCCACGTGTATATTTGTCTTCAGTAGTTAAAGGGTTAACAAGGGAATTGTGTGTACAGTATTGCCTCCCTTTCCCCTAAGTGCTATTTTCCTTGTAACAACTTTTTCTATTTTCATTTTATTTCAGAGGATCGTGGCCCACAAAAAATGACCTCGGGCAGTTTTTACAGCCCATTCCCTTCTGATAAGGATCACAGATTATTTCCCTGGAGAAGCGCTGAAAGACATCTAAGGTCAAAAGGCAACACTGGGACACCCAAGTTTAGGCTACCCTCTTGACCCTAGAACCCACACCCATTGTGTTACATATGTAACTTCTGGTCACATGTATGCCTCTAGCACTTCTCGTCCCCTTCCTGTTACCTGTATGCCTCTAATACATCTCCTACCTTACCATGGCTTGGCGTGCCTGAGATTATATAAGCCTGTGAAAGACGACAGGCTGGTCTCATTCTGGTTCCAGGTGAACATGGAAGAAGTGACCCCCTGCAAGCCTTGTCTCTCTTTAATTTACCCCTCAATTACACCACCAGCCCTTGGTTCATTCAGTTGGGGAGGCTGGTCCCCACAGACATCGAGCTTGGTAGAGTAGAGGGGCAGAGTAAAGAGGAAAGCCCTTGGTGAGATGTATTGACACGACAGCTACAACAATGGGCTCAAATATAACAATTGTCAGGATGGTGCAGGACGGAGTGGTGTTTCATTCTGTTCTTCGTAGGGTCTGACTCCGCTAGACTTGACGATACAACAGCAACAGCATCAGAGGATTAGTCGTCCCTGAGAAATGTAAATAACAAATGTGGTTGGCTGTTAACCAAAAGGTACTGAGTGCCAGCTTCCCCCAGCAGAGCCGTAGGGCATGGGAGGGTGTTGGATGACGGGCTTCTGGAGAATCTGCCATTGGACACAGAGGCTGAAATGGGGCTGCAGAAAGGGGATAGAGCTTAGTTAGGGATGAAATGAAAAGGTAGGCTTTGTTGGAGGTAGGAAAGGACTTTGGGGAAGAGAAGGGACAGCAGAGAAACGGACAGGAGCATCTTAAGCTCCTGGGCGGCTTTTGAGACCCGAGAGTTAGACCAGAGAAGCTGCGCCTGGCAGTGAGGCAGGGGGATATATAGAGGGCTTGAGCCAAGGACATATATACCGATAAAGGGAATGAGGCTTTCTGATGCTGCAGTTGCAGGGTCTGAGTCAGGATATGATTTGTGAGCTTATTTTTCTTTCACCAACCTGAATCCTGGAACACTGAGAGAAGAGACTGTACAGACCCAGCCCTGAGAGATAATCTCGGTGAAATGCCAGAGGCAGGGGTTACAATGTGAAGTGATTGTTCATCTTCTTGTGAGGCTGGTGCAAAGGGGTGCAAGGGGCTGCCTGGTCCAGGGGAATGCCTAGTCCACGGTGCTGCCTACTTTGACTCCAGCCCAAACAGACCCACTCTCTCAGGAGTATTATTCCCCTCTGACACATGAGAGGTCATGCCACGAGCCGGAATGGAAGGAATCAGGGTGAGGCGAGATGGGTAACAGCATGGTCGTTATGGTTGGTTTACCCTGATGTCTTTATGACGGAGAGGGCGCACTAAATTGTCTGTGGCTAAAAAGGCACAATGCCTGGATTGACTTGAATACACTTGAGAAAAAAGAAGTGTAGACGAATCATTCAACAAGACTGGCACACTGTTGCTCATTGCTGAAGCTTGATAGGCCAGGAGCATGGAGGGTCTAGCCTTTCTCATTCTTGGATAGACTGGTACTGTTCTGTCATAGAATGCTTTTAAATACAGGTGTTTCTCCTCTTCTAGAAAGTACCCTTTACTGCCGCTTCACTTTTACGAAAGATCTCTATTATAACCAGTCTTCATGAACGGAAAGAATTCCACAGAGGATTTGCACTTGTAGAGGGAAAGGTGGAAAGCAAAACTCACATTCAGCACAGTCATTGGGAGGCGGGGGACACCCTGAGCAGCTGGGCGCCTGGTCACGCCCCTTTCCTGGGAGAACTCAGCAGCCACCATAGCTGTGAGTGGTGTCTGTGAACATGATAAATTAGTAAGTACTAATGTAGGTTTTGTGTCTTGACATGATTTGGTGGGTTACTTTCTGGGTGTAGGAATACTTTGGAAAAAAATTCCCCCCTATAAATTAATGGGACTAGTTTCTTTCTTCCTTTTTTTTTATATACAAAAGTATTTATTTCATAAATTTTGTATTCAAAATAGAATTGATCTGCCTACTCACAGAAGCCTAATTTAAAACATGGTACATTTCTCTGACTGATCTTCAATCTGTTTTATAAAGAATACTCAATTTGTAATTGTTTTGTTAAGAACCTGGACTAAAATAAAATTTGTTTTATCAGTAAACATTTCCCTTTAAACTTTAAAAAACATGTTTTTTGAAAAGAAGGCACTAACAAGAACTGCTTTCAGATGGTACAGAATTTCTTAGTTCTTGAAGATTCTGTGGTTGACCACTTCTTCCTTAGTTACCTGCAGCAAGACAGTTTCCATTTTACTACCCACACCACTGAAGGAACCAAGAAAAGCTTATCAATGATAAGCTGGCCTCAGCTATTGAAATGAAGAACTTTACAGTCTTTGTGGCAGCAGAATATACTTGTCCATGGTTCGTATCAATGTCATGGCCGAAGGACTATTTTCTTCCCTTCACGCCAGTTCAGCTCATGAAAGTTTTCATACAGATGCTCTACTTTCAGATGGGATGGGGAGAGGGGGAAGTCTGTATGGAATTTTGCTGTAGGCACCTGTAGACAGGTACGTGAGGTCAAGAGGTCTGTGCAGGAAGTTAAAGTTATTATTAACGCAGGTTTTACTACAGTATAAACATCTATAAACACCCTTCTGGATACTCAAAGCTTCGTTTGCATATTTGAAAATCTACTTTTCACTCTAAGCCCACAAGCTGGAGCCTTTTCCCCCTGAGCACCCTGACACTCCCCTGAAATTGCTTAATGGGACATTCAGAGTAAATGGAACTCCTTTGCAGCCTGAGAACCACTGAAAGCCCTGACTGGCATCACTCATCGATCGAAGGCAGTGGTTTTCAACCTTCCTAATGCCTCCACCCTCTCATGCAGTTCCTCATGTTGTGGTGACCCCCCCCCCCCCAACCATAAAATTATTTCCATTAAAAAAAGGGGGGAATAAAAAGGCTTGAGCCCTGGTGGCATAAGTGGTTGAGTGCGGGACTGTGGCCCACGGGCTTGGCGGTTCAAATCCAGCGGCGGCTCTCAGGAGCAGCACTGGGTAGCGCCCACGACCACGAGAGGCAGTGATGCCTCCCCCCCAAAAATTATTTTCATTACTACTTCATAACTGTCATTTTGCTACTGTTATGAATCGGTCGACCCCTGTGAAAGGGTCATTTGACCCCCAATGGGGTCTCGATTCACAGGTTCAGAATGCTGAACCTTAAGGTTCCATTAAATTAAGGGAAAACAGTTCTCCAGACTCGGGAGTTTCTGGTGTTGGAAAGATGGTTTTTAGATTATGAAAAAGTGCCTAAAGCAACCATGGCTGCACTTGGTCATGGCATGTTTCTAGAACAAAAAGTCTAGTCACTTAGAATTCCAACAAATGATTCTGCTCTTGGCCACCCTAGAGAAAACAGCTTCAGATTGAGAATTCAAATTTCCTGAATTAATTAGCTGGTGTGCATCTGTCTGTCTTGGGAACAATACTGTAAAGATCTACATAATCAAAAAATGAGAAAAGATATACATAGTTATTGAATTTTTTAGAGGCCAGTTTGCTCCCATTGCCTTTAAAACTTAACTTGGTTACTTCACTCACTCTCAAAGTTCAAGCCCATAGTTGTCAAGTTGATCCTGATAGATAGAGACTCCACAGATGTGGCAGTCATGTGCTTATGTTAATTTCATGATTGAGATGCAGGGGTGGAGTCTATCCTGTTAATTTGGAGATAGCCATTGAGTAGCCAATGAGGCCTCTGTGTGGGCATGGCTTTCTCCTGAGACTTCTGGGAAGTCTCAAGATATTTCCTTCATGGAGATGAGAAGCTATCTCCCCAGTTGTTGGGAGTTAGTCTTAGAGACAACAAACGATGGATAAGACAAGATGGCAGTATCTGAGGAGCCGGAGAAGAAGCCACAGGACCTTGCCTGATGGAACCAGACCTCTGAAGTTGGAGAGATCACCTGGAGACCCCTGCCAGCGCTGACTTGCTTCTACCACCACTGGATGCTGTTAATGGACCCTGAGCCCTGAAAGCGAGGAGCCATGGGGAGACCCCTGCCAGCGCCGAGATTCTGCACCCACTGGCCTGTGGCTTTGTGAGTTGGAAGGAAACGTTATAGACTGATATCGGACATACGAGCTAATATTGGACTTATGACTTTGAACTGGACTGGGTTGGGATGCTTTCTCAGTGTTCCATTCCTTTTGTATATAAACCATTCCCTTACATCCATATGCATGTCTATGAAATTTGTTTCTCTAGTTTACCCAGACACAACAGGGCAGAGTACAACTGTCCCAGAAGATTTCTGAGGCTGGAAATCTTCATGGAAGCAGATGGCCATGTTTTCTCCCATGGAGCCGCTAATGGATTGGAGCTGCCAAACTTTTCGTAACAGCAAGCGCTATAACCATGGCACCACAAAGCTCAAGTCAAACTGCCATCCAGTTGATTTTCACTCAGCAATTCTATAGGATAGAAGAGAACGGCCCCTGTGGACTTCCTAGGTTGTGACTCTTTATGGGAGTATAAAGTCGCATCTTTTCCCTCAGAGCGGCTGGTGGTTTTGAACTGCTCACTTTGCTGTCAGCAACTCAACTCATGACCCGATACACCACTTGGGCTCCTTATTCACTTCCGGTTGGTGGATTCATGTTCACAGCAAGAGGGTCATAGCCCTGACCATGGTGGTAAGCACAGAAGTAACAGCCACCTGTGGAGTGTTTGGCAAAGCCACGGTAGTCATAGGCTAGCCAAGCTCACACCCAAAATAGCCGGCGCTTTCTCCGGAAGCTTTGGTGGTTCCTTAGCATGCCCACCTTCCAGGTAGAAGAATCAAATTCGAGCTACTCCCCATCCCGTAAAGGCTTGCAAGTTGCATGGGTGGGGCTGAGAAGAACCTTCCATACAAAGACAGACCAGACTGAAAGGCCTAAATTAACCAATAAGAACACTATGGAATCCAGTGATCTGCTCTCCAAAACATTATGGGGTGGTGCTGGACCAGATACCACGTCCCATTGTACACAGGGGCCAACTCAATGGTAAACCACAAGATCATCCTCCACTATTGAAGGCAAGCTGAAGTTGCAGGTACTTTATTTGTGTGGACCTCCTTCAAGCTTTGGGAAGGATTCTAGCACTGTGTCCCTTTGACCATGTCAGTGGTTCTCAACCCTCCTAATGCTGTGATCCTTTAATACAGTTCCTCATGCTGTGGGGACCCCGAATGTGGTGAGCAGACCAGCCTGAAGGTGGCTAGAAGAGCAGTGTCTCGGTTCCTAAGACTATTGGAAATATGGTCTTAGGCCACCCCAGTGAAAGGATCACTTGACCCCCAAAGGGGTCTCAACCCCCAGGTTGAGAACAACTGGTCTACGTGCTTGTGAACTAATCATGAAAAGTTTCTTTTTCTCTTTTCAAAACATTTGGGTTAGTCTGGGAAGACTAGAGAAACAAATCCATAGACACGCATATGGATATAAGGAAAAGGGTTATATATAAGAGGAATAGGACACTAAGAATGCATCCTAACCCAGTCCAGTACAAAGTCACAAGTCTGATATTAGCTCCTATGTCCGATACCAGTCTATAACGTCTCCTTCCGAGTCATGAAGTCACAGGTCAGTGGGTGCAGTGTCCCAGCGCTGACAGTGGTCCCCTCATGGCTCCTCGCTTTCAGGGCTCAGGGTCCATCAACAGCATCCAGTGGTGGTAGAGGCAACTCAGCACTGGTAGGGCTCCATGTGGCTTCGCCAGCTTCAGAGGTCTGGTTCCATCAGGCTAAGGCTGTGTGGCTTTTCCTCTGGCTCTTTCAGCTCCTCAGATGCTGCCACCTTGTCCTGTCCTTACTTCATTGTCTCTAAGACTGACTCCCAACAACCGGGAAGATAACTTCTCATCTTCACGAGGGAAATATCACAAGATTTCCCAGAAGTCTCAGGAGAAAGCCATGCCCACACGGAGGCCTTGTTGGCTACTCAATGGCTATCTCCAGATTATCAGGCCAGACTCTACCCCTACATATCAATCATGAACTTAACATAAACACATGACCGCCACAACATTTTTTTGTTTATCAATGTGAACAAGGTGAAGGTTTAAAAGCTGATCAGTTTTCTATCCAACAATCATACTCATTTTGTTTCCCAACATTGGTTGCAACCCCTACAAAACATCCCTTATCCACTTCCTCCTTGTGTTTTCTGTTTGCCTTCCTCCCCCTTTGCTAATCCTCCTGAAACTTGGTCCTTGGGTAAAGGCTGCTATTTTGATCTTTGTTAGGCAGAAATGAGAACTGGCAGGGCAGGCAAATGGAACAATGCTGTGATGACAGTGCTCAGTGGAGCACAACCACTCCTGATGATGGTCTTTGAAGCCCTGACACAAATGGATGGTAGCTCAGATGACATTGTTGTATTGTTACATTGTTACCGAGTTCCAACTGCCCACCTTGCAAAACAACCAAACCACAATGGAAAAGTCCCCAAACTTCCCCTATCCCAGACCACTACTATAAAACCCTTCCCAGGCAGCACTACTTTGTGGGGCCCCCATCTGAGGACCCATGAACCTCACCCAGGAGTTCAGGGTGCTCCTGTCCCTTTTTCTGTACTCCCTTACCCTGAATTAGGGGCAGTGGAACTCAGCCAGGAG
>PVJH01007317.1:0-94976 GCA_004026705.1 Nesogale talazaci | reverse complement strand
GATTTAAGATCTTTCTGCCTGATACTGATCCCTTGGTCACCTCGTGGTCACACAGGCTGGGGCTTGCAGCAATTTTTACAATAGCAAAAACACGGAAGAACTCAAAACCCCAAGTTTAGAGGTATGAATAAAAAAGTTCGGGTACCATGAAATTTTATACACCAAAAGAAAACAATGATGATCGGCCTGTCCAGTGTCTTCCCTGCTGCCCATAAACAGTCTAGCATGGATTCTCAGGACCCACGCCTGAGCCCAGTCTGTGGTCACGTCCGCTGAGTAGTTACCTCCCCCTGTCATGTCCCATGAATGCCAGCCTGCCCTTGTCCAATTGACCTGCCCAGTGTCACCTTTGCTGCCGGCTACCAGCCTGGCGCTGTGCCTGGCAATTGGTGCCTGTGACCAGCCTGTACCCAAGTCTCCTGAAAGCTCCTTCCTTACCCACAACATGCAGGCCATGAGAACCAGCACACACTGCATGCAATCAGCCTGACCAGAGCCACCTTTGTTGTCTGTGACCACCCAGCTGCACTGCTGAGAGCTGTCCAGGCTGCCCTCCCAATAGATGACCCTGGCTGTCTAGGGAGATAGACGACCTCAGTGAAAGGCAGATGCAACTCCATCCCACAGCACGGCCGGCTCCAGGTTATCCTTACAGTCATTCTGATGAGCCTCTGAGGAAGAAGCACAGGGCTCCTGCACTGCTTGGAAATGGTGCCAAGCTCCGCCAAACAGACACGGAGACGACAGCAACCTACATCAGCAGCCTCAGAAGAAAGCAAGAGAAACAAAACAATGCCTGAGGCGAACCTGAACCTAGCAACATACACAGAAGAAACAGACTCTGAATCACCACAGAAAGAAATCTTCAGAAAGCTGCTTAGAGTCATGCAGGTTTCTAGGGAATCGATACAGAAAACGGATAAAATATTAGAGAGGATAGAGTCCAGAGACTGAAGGGAAATAGAACACTTAAGGGATGATGAAGCAGAAACAAAGAATATGGTAAAAGACTTCACCAACAAGCTAGAAGAAGTAGAGAACCCTACCAGTGACCTCAAAGATACCCAAGCAGAATTCAACAAACCTGAAGCAAACAAGGTAATTAAAGAAGCGGAAGAAATGTCAGAACAATAAGCGATACTATGAAGAGAATCAATATCTGAACCATTGGAATACCAGAGCAAGATATAATGAAGAAATCAACAGATAAAATGGCAAGGGAACTCCTGGAAGGAAATTTCTCCACTTTAATAAAGAAGGATCCAACAATCATCCAGGAAGCAGAAAAGACACTAACAAGACTAAATGCAAAGAAGAACACATCAAGTCATATAGTAGTCAAATGAGCAATGACAACTCTCTTAAACATCACAAGACACGGACAAAACTGGAGAACATTATGCTTGGCAAGCTCAGTCAGTCTTACAAAGATAAATAATATCACAATTGTTATAAAGAAAAGCAAAGAAGAAACATGGTTTATACAACAACAGAGAATACTTTGATGACTACTAGGAGACCAGGGTCAGAGGTGGGACTAGGGAGAAGGAAGGGAGAGAAACTGATCCCAAAAATGGAGGGTCTAATAGGATATTGTTATTGATTCCATTTTTGGAGGCAGGATATGTAATATAAAAAGTATAATTCTTTACCACCACTTGCCTGTCACATTGTTGCACTAGTGTGTTGGTGTGATGCTGGAAGACATGTCACTGGTATTTCAAAAGCCAGAAAGGTCACCCAAAGTAAACGGATTCAGTAGACCTTCCAGACTAAATATAGAAATGAAGAAGGACTCAGCACCCTACTTCAGAGGAAGTAACAGATGAAAAACATTATGCTTCACTTTGAGACACTGTCATATACTGATGGCCACAAATGAATGCAAGAGGAATATTGTCAGAGATAGTGCTTCAGAATGAGTCCTTAGAGTTCAAAGGCACTTGAAATGTGCCTAAGGAAAAGCTGATTTCTCAGACTGGCATTGACAATGGCGATATGAACCTGGTAAAGTCTGTGAGAGTGGAGTATGATAAACTGAGGGGCTAGATGAGAACTCAAGCAGCCAAATTCTCTAAGCTCATAATTATAGGATCTGGAAGGTCAACGCTGGTGGGAGAAGATGCTCACATTAAAATAACTCTTAAGACACATTCTCATAAGGGAATATAGTCCCTACTATAACACCCCATAAAGGAGCTATCGAAAAGGATGCACCTGGCTGTTTACTATGCCTCTGGAGGTTATCTGTTGCTAAAGAAATTAGATTAAATTGCCCATCCCACTCAAAAGTGTATCACACGCCTTTCTAATGTCTCCTTCCTATAGGAATCATAGAATGTTCCCCTGGAGAGGTTCAAGGATACAAGTTTATGCCACTGCCTCATTCTATTACCCACTGATTATTTTGCCTATTCCTTCTGTTACACGTTCACCCTATTACATGGATATTTCATGTGGGCCTTACAAATTCCCATTGGAAAACACATCGGCTCTCTTGACCCTGACACAAGGACAAGGAGTTCCTGGGCCCCACTTTGTCTAACTATCTTATTTTCTGCAGTTCCAAAGTCACGCCTATGGTTCCATTCACTTATTGGTGGTTGGTACCCTCACAAATGAACCTTCAGGATCTTCATTTGCTGATAGAGCATGACTCAAGGCAAGAAGAAACAGCTGTAAAAAATCGACTAAAAATTGGAATTTTGAATGTGCAAAGTATAAATCTAGGAAAATTGAACGTGATCAAAAATCAACTGGAACACATAAAGATCAGTATCCTAGGTACAAGTGAGCTGAAATGAATTGATATTGACAAATTAATCAGAAAACTATATGATTTACTATGCAAGGAATAGCATTCAAAAGAAATGGTGTGTTATTCATCGGCAAAAAGGACATTGTAAAATCAATCATGAAATGCAATGCTGTCTGTAATAGGATTATATCTATCAGTCTTCAAGGAAATCCAGTCAATCAACTATTATTCATATTTGTGCACCAAACACAAAAGCCAGTAATGAAGAAACTGAAGAACTCCTCCAAGCATCTCAGTTTGAATTGGATCAAATGTGCAATCAAGATGCATTGATAATTGATCCTTGAGATGAGAATGTAAAACTTGGAAACTAAAATGAAAGGATAATAGTTGGGAAATAGAGACTTGGTGATAAAAAAAATGAAGCTGGAGACTGCATGATTGAATTTTGCAAAACCAACAACTTGTTCATAGAAAATACCATTTTCAACAATACATATGGACTTCTTCAGATGGAATACACTGAAATTAAATGGACTAACTCTGTGAAAAGAGACCATGGAGTAGCTCAATATCAGCAGCTAAAACTAGGTCAGGGGTTGGTTTTGCAATGGACCATCAATTGCTCACCTGTAGACCAGGTTTATGCTGAAGAAAAGTAAAGTAAGTCCACCAGAGCCAAAATAGGACGATGAGTCTATCCCACCGGAATGTTACTAATATCTCAAGAACTGATTTCACACACTGAACACTAATGACCAAGGCCTGATGAGCTGTGAGAGTACAACAAGAACATCATTCACGAAGAAAGCAAAGGATCACTGAAAAGACAGCAAAGGAGAAAAGATCCAAGTGAGGGTCAGAAGAGATTCTGAAACTAGCCCTTAATGCTAAAGGAGCTGAAGCAAAAGGAAGAACTGAAGAAGTGAAACTGATGAATAGAACACTTCAAAGGGCAACCAAAGGGGACAAAGTCAAACATTATAATGAAATGTGCAAAGCCGTACAGTTAGAAAAATATACAGGAAGAATAGACCCTGCATATCTACAACCAAAAGAACTGAGGGAAAGATTCAAGTTTGAATTGAAAGAGTCTAAGGACAAAATATTGACTGATCCAGGAAGCAGCAAAATAAGATGGAAAATACACAGATTCATGTACCAAGAAGAACTAATTGACAACTGACGACTTCAGGACATAGCTTATGAACAAGAACCAATGGTGCTGAACAATGAAGTTCAAGCTGCACTGAAAGTATTAGCTCCAAGCACTGGTGTAATTCCAACCGAAAGGTGTCAACAAGCTGATGAAGCACTGGGAGGACTCACTCATCTGTGCCAGTGCATTTGGAGGACAGCTACTTGGCCATCTGACTGGAAGCGATGCATATTTGGCTCATCATAAAGCAAAGAAGTGCTGCTTTTGAATTGTGGTGCTGGAGAAGAATATTGAAAGTACAAGGGTTTGCTAACAGGACAAATAAATCTGTCTTGGAAGAAGTATGCTAGAGTGCTCCTTCAAGGAAAGGATACCGAGACTTGGTCTCATGAACTTTGAACGTGTTTTCAGGAGAGACCAGTAGTCGGAGAAGGACGTCATGCCTGGTAAAGCAGATAGGCGGTGAAAGAGAGGAAAGCCCCTGAGTGAGGTGGACTGGCACTGTGGCTGTAACAATGGGCTCAAGCACAGGAACAATTGTGGGGGTGCTGCAGAACTGGGCACAGAGCTTCCTTCTGTCATGCTTTGGGTCACAGTGGGTTGGAATCAGCTCAGTGGCATATAACAACAACAACCTCCTCTTTCTCCTTGGGAGCAGCTCTTGTGTTTGAACCAACAACCTTGAGGTCCACAGCCTAGAACCTAACCACCTTGCCAGACAGGCCTCGTCTTGCATGTGAAAGGAAGTCATGTTATGAAATTGGAAACCACCATTAAAGGAATTGATATAAGCCATTACACCAGAATGAAGTGACAAATATAAATGACAAACCCCCGTGCCGGAAGGAGTCTACAACCATTTCTATGATGGTGTGAGCCATTTTTCAATGCAAATCTCTTCCTGTACACAAAGTATACAAGCCTCACTGTCTTTGTGTCTCTAGAGACCCCGACCTAGCACCGGCTTCCACCATAAAACGAAAAGGTAAGACATCACCAATGCTGTTTGCTGTGTGCCACCATCTTCTTCATCTACTAGAGGTCTGAGACAGCTTCATCCTTGGAAGTCAAAAGGTTACTCGGCCCTGGAGAAAGGTGCACTCAGAGTATGAACATATCCTTTGTGACAAAGGGACCAAAAGTGTCAACTAACAGGAGAAACTAGGAGAAAGACAGAACTTTCAGTCCCATACAGAAGGAGTACATAAATCCCATAAAGGTCTACAAGGGAAGCTACCCTGTCCTGTAAAGTTGCCATGAAGTGGAATCATTGACTTGATGGCAGTGACTTTGGTTTGGTTATTAGAGGAAACTAGGTGAACGGGATGTGTGTTAGTACAGGTAGACTAGAGAAAAATATCCAGAGACACTTATATGTGTATAAGAAAGAGATTTATATGCAAGAATAGTCGAATATAAAGAAAACATCTCAGCCCCGTCCAGATGAAGTCCCTAAGTCTGATGTTAGCCCATCTGTCCAATACCAACCTATAAAGTCTTCTTTAGACTCACAAAATACATGCAATGATGCTGAAAGCAGAAAGACCATAGACCAATTCATGGTAAGTCTTGTGGATCTAGTGGCGGCAGCACTGACAGGGATTTCCATGTGACTTCTCCAGTTCGCAAGTACAGAGTCTATCAGCCTCTTGCTATGTGTCTTGTCAGTACAGCATCTCTCAGGGAGTGAGTCTTGTCAGTAGACAGTAACCAGGGGAGTGAGGAGAGAGAGAGAGAGAACTGCCTCCTGCCTCCAAAGAAGAAATACAGGAATTCCCAGGATCCTCAGGGGAAAATCATACCCACACAGAGGCTGCATTGGCTGTACAATGACTGACAGGCTAGATTCCATCACTACACTCTTAATTATAAAATTGATTATTGATTACATAACTATCACAGGATGCAGAAATCCCTGGTGCTAGTTTTCCAATTTTTATATGACTATGATTCTAAAAGGATTATCCCATAAAAATTTATTAAACAGCAATTTCACTCCAAGGTATGCATATATTCCAAAGACTGAAAGGTAGGATGTGACATACTTGATTTCTAAGGAAGCAAAATCAGTGATACTCACATATGCATAAGGAACTTTATATTAAGAAAGAAATGGATGCACGCCAACCCAGTCCAACTCAAGTCTATGCTTCAGATACTAGCTGGGGAGTCCCTCCAGAGTCACACAGCTGGCAGTCGATGAAGCAGGAATGGGGAGTCAGGAAGCTGGGAGATCACAGGCCAGTGGGGACAAAGTTGTATGGACTCAAGTTCAGCAGGCACCTAGCAGGGTCCCCACCACTCCCAGGGTCATCGGACCTCATGGATTTCTGGCCCAAGAAGCCAGACACAGGATCCATGGCAACAGAATGGCAAAGAAGAATCTGCACAGAAAATGGACACAAAGCCTGATCACCATATAGGGCCTGATTCAGACACCTGCACGTGGGTGTTCATTGCAACATTATTCACAATAGCTAAAAGGTGGAGTTAACCCAGGTGTCCTCCAACAAGAGGATTGTGGTAGTACGGCACCCTACCCTTTCACACTTAAGTCTCAAATTGACAACAGATTATGTAACTACCACGAAAGCGTGAAAGGGTGGAGTTTGGCTTGTCAATCAGGTTGCAGTTTGATGACCTCATGTGGAGGCGCAACAGAGATAAATAAGTCACTGGAGGTGGGACATAGTCACGCCCTGCAAGACATTCCTGTTGGGAAGCCATAGGGTGCTCTGCTGATGGCAGCCAGAACCTTGGAGCTGAAGAAACCATGTGGAGACGCATGCCAGCACGAAGAGGCTTCCATCACTTATGGAGCCACAAGACTTTCCACCAACTGGCCTATGGTCCTCCTGCATTCCATGTCATTGCATGTTTTGTGTGAGTCTGAAGAGGAATTTATAGACTAGTACAGGACATAAGGGCTAATGTTGGATTTATGGACTTGATCCGGACTGGGATGAGATGTTTTCTTAATGTACATTTACTCTTTATATAAACACACATGGGTGTCTTATGAATTTGTTTCTCTAACCTACCCAGACTAACACATGATGGTACCTTGTGAGTGGGGTTCTAGAGAAACAAATCGTAAAGATGGAACGTGGATGCTTGTTTGACCTCTGCCTCATGGCAGTTTTCCTTCTTGGGCTAGACAGAGGTCAGATATGACCATGCAGTTTACTGGGTTGTTTTCTGGAAAAAATATGGGATATTAAAGTTTTGATTATTTTCTTTGGTTATTCCTGTTTGAAATAGTGAAAATGAATATAACTATTGTATATTGTTGGCTTAGGAGACAAAATTACCCCTTGAATTTCTCAAAGACCCTTCTGCTTAGTGGATATGGCTGACAGAAAGTCAAAATGACTGACAGAAGGCTTGATGAAGTTAGAGGCCTGAGGCCATATTTTATGTCAATAGAATAGTTTAGATAAGCAAAATAAGGATTAAACTTGACTGCTTTATTTGTTTATACTGATTTCTTTTACTTATTATTGCTGATTCAATGATTGATGGAAATGATTATTGGTAAGTATGTAAATAAGAGAGTTTATAAGCCCACTTGCCTTGAGCCATTAAAATTTTATCTTTAAATAGGTTTAGAACATGCCTGCAAAGAAAGCTCTGAAAAGCTAAACCCACCGTGTCTTGAGTGTTCAGGCTTGCCCTAAGGGGCTGTTGACAGATTGAAGGGGAAAAAAAGAAACTCTGGAATTTGAATTTTGAACTAGTGATTTTTGTCAGAAGCTGGGGAAAAAACCTGGAACCTTGAAGAAAACTCCTCTCTAGGAGCTTAAAACTTTAAAGGGAGCTTTGAACATTAAAGGGAGCCTGTGGGTGGGCTGAAATGCTTGCTGGGTGGCGACCTGGATCCCATGTTGAGTGGAAGTGAGAGAAACAGCAATAAATAGACGCGTTGAATCCGGCCACTGAGACCCATGGACCTGGTTCACGAGAACTAAAGAAGAAAACAAAAGCAGGTGCACTGGTCTGAAGTTCATGACCTAGCACAAGAGGGCTAGGGTTGTTGAGAATGTGTGATGGGACCCATTGTCTAAAGGCAAGGCAGCCAATGGGTACCTGGTGAGGTTAATTGAGGCAGCCCATATTGAGTTGAGTTCATCTCTGACGAGATGAAGAGAAGATATTTGAATCAGGGAACTGGTGCATGTTGCTGCTGACTTTAGGGATGACCTGCCCTGATTTGATTTGGTTAATGGAGGCGGACTTACAAGGTTCCAACCAGAATGAAGATTCTTCACATCAAAGAACATGATCGTCTCATAAGAGCACTGGGTTGATCTAAGTGGGCAGCATACATGTTGGGTACCCAAAATTGGGTGCATAAAGGCACGAAATGGTTGGCTTACAAACTTTCATAAGTGGGGAATATGTTCATAGGATTATGGTGCAGGTGTTCACATAAGTACAGAATATTTTTGTTTTGCTCACTTATAGAATGCTACGTTTAAATGAGGGTGGCACTTTTTAATTGTATGCATTTTAGCTTTTTCCTGTTAGGAACAGATATGCTTTTATTGTTGTTTGCTTGAAAATTATATATGGCTAAAGATTTGTGTGAAAATGTCAAGTTGACAATGGGTGGTCGGTAGTAGTTACATAATCTGGTGCCAACTTGAGACTATTAAGAGTGAAGGGGTGAAATTTAGCATGTCAATCAGGTCACTGCTTGATGACCTCAGTGGGAGGCACAGTGGAGATAAATGGTCCACTGGAGGCAGGACACACTCATTCCCTAGTAAACACACCTATTGACAAGCCACATGGAGCTTTGCTGATGGCAGCCAGAGTCTTGGAACTGGAGGAGCCATATCCACATCAGCACTAAGACCCGCTGCCACTGGATTCACAAGACTTTTCACCCACTGGCCTGTGATCTTCCTGCACTCGGCATCATTGCATGTGCTACGGAAGTCTGAAGGGGAATTTGCGGACTGGTACTGGACATATGGGCTAATATCAGACTTATGGGCTCAATCTGGAGTAGGCTGGGATGTTTTCCTAATGTACAATTACTCTTTATCTAAAGCTCTTTCCTGCACACACATGCGTGTCTATGGTTTTGTTTCTCTAGTCTACCCAGACTAACACAAGGATGGATAAACAAATAAGGTATATATGTGCGATGGAATTTTACTCAGCCTTCAAGATAAAAGAAATTCTGATCCATGCACAATATGATTGGAAACCTTGAAGGCCTATGATAAGTGAAATGAGTGAGACTTAAAACAACCGATATTGTATGATCTCCCTTGTATGTGGAGTAACTCTAATGGAAAAACGATGAACAGACACGGAGTGTATGTATTGATGTTTGGGAAGTCATGAAAGGAAAGATAGGGAATTTGTTGCATGAAGGATCGGGGGTTCCTAGTGATGAAAATGGGGAGAAAGTAGGATAGTGGTGTTATACCATAGGGGTTGCAATCAGTGATGGGAAGTGAAATGTATGAATGGTTGAATGAAAAACTGGTCTGCTGTGTGAACCTTCACAATAAGAACATCTGAAATTGAAAGAGACCAGTTATGCTGTGGGATAAAATGCCTGTGAAAGGTATTGCACGTAAAAGATTGGTCTCCAAAAGATATATAAAGAACTCTAAAAGTCCAAGGAGGAGAAGACCAAAACTCAATTTTTAAACACCGGCAAAAGTTTAAACAATTTCTTCACCAAAGATGGCCAAGAGGCAACAGAAAACACCATACCTTAGTGTTTCCAAGACTACTCTTTATGGGAACTGACCAGTGCATCATTCTCTTGGCTCTCCAGTCCCTGTAACTAACAACTGACTGCTTAGCCCACAGCACCACCAGGGCTCCCGCATACTTGGTAGCAAGCCTAAAAATAAAAGCTGTAGTCACGCCACGTGGTGACCATATGGGAGAATGGGGTCTCTCACCCACAGGTGGGGAGACTGGACAATGGTGCAGTGCTTTGGAATAATGGTTGGCAGTTTCTTGCAAAGGTGAGCAATATCTGTTACATATCTAGGCATACCTTGGAGTGGAATTGCTGCTCAGTAAACTTTTTTATGTTATAGTCCTTTAGAATCACAACCAACTAAAAGCTGGAAAACTAGCCCAAGGATCCTTTACACCTAGTCACCCCCCGACAACCAAATCAAAGTCCCTCCCATCAAGCCAATGATTCCAACGCATGGTGACTTTACAGGACAGGGTGAACCTGCCCTTGTAGACCTTTATGGGATTTATGTAGTCATTCTTTATGGGATTGAAAGTTCTGTCTTTCTCCTAGCTTCTCCTATTAGCTGACACTTTTGGTCCCTTTGTCACAAAGAATGTGTTCATACTTTGAGTGCACCTTTCTCCAGTGCTGAGTAACCATTTGACTCCCAAGGATAAAGCTGCCTTAGACCTCTAGTAGAACTTAAGGCTGGAATTCAGAGTCCCTCACTTGAGGTTCCTCCGAGCCTTAGTGGGCTTGCATTGCTTCCCTTAGCAATGCCTCCATACACAGACCTCACCCAAACAGCATCAGAGCACCTGCCTAACGTCATTCAGTGCAGTGCAACTAATGTTGGTCTCTGTGTGCAGTGTAGCCAGGCACTGTGGTGGAAGTGTGTGAGCATGAAGAACACCGCCTCTAAGAGTGTTCTGCAGAGCAGGACCTAGCTACACCCCTTCTTCCTGAGGGTGGTCCCAGGCTGGGGGCGGGGGGCCTTGCACAGCAGAGATCCAAGCAGATGGCTGCTCTGACTCACCACGGTCCCACGAAGGAAAGACTGCCCGTTTCTGTGCCATCCTCCACCATTGCTCTCTTTGGGTCCGTGTTTGCAGCCACTGTGTAGATTCGTCGCCTTGAGGGCTGTCCTCTATTTTTGCTGACCTTCTGCTGAACCAAGGGAGGCATCTTCCTGCTACACACAGAGTCACCATGTTTGGGATACAACTTTATAGGAACTAACAGCAGTAAGCAAATTCAGAGGCTGTGGGAGCCCTTAGAGTCAATAGTCACAGAAACATATTTGCAAGGTTGCTGTTTTTTATGTTGACATGTATTCAGATGCATGCACAGACAATGAGATGGTCCAACACAGAGTATCGGTGTGACACTCATGTGCTTATGTTCATTTCATGATTGAGATGTAGGGGTGGAGTCTAGCCTGTTACTCTGGAGATAGCCATTGAGTAGCCAATGAAGTCTCTGTGTGGGCATGGCTTTCTCTTGACACATCTGGGAAACTTCATGATATTTCTCTCGTGGAGATGAGACATTATCTCCCCAGAGTTGTTGGGAGTTAGTCGCAGAGATGATGAATCACGGACAAGACAAGATGGCAGTGTCCGAGAAGCTGAAGGAGCCGGGGGAGAAGCCACACGGCTTTGCCCTGATGGAACCAGACCTCTGAAGCTGGGGCAGCCACGTGGGGACCCTGCCAGCATTGAGTTGCTTCTGCCACCACTGGATGCTGTTGATGGACCCTGAGCCCTGGAAGCAAGAAGCCAAGGGGAGACCCCTGCCAGCGCCGGGATTCTGCACCCACTGGCCTGTGACTTCGTGAGTCAGAAGGAGACTTTATAGACTGGTATCGGGCATATGTTCTAATATCGGACTTATGACTTTGTACTGGACTGGGTTGGGATGCTTTCTCAGTGTTCCATTCCTTTTGTATTTAAACCCTTTTCTTATATCCATACGCGTGTCTATGAATTTTGTTCCTCTAGTCTACCCGGACTCACACAATAGGTATAAAAGGAAGATGCAAACCTGTGGAGAAAGTGGAACCGAAACAGAAGTTTAGGGGTGAGGGGGTAGAAAGGAATGAAGGTGGGATAATCGGCTTAACAGATTAAACACAGGCTGACCAAGGAAGTTTGAAGCTGGACAGACAACAACTAATCTTTTATGTCCAAGAGGCAGAAACACCATGCTGTGCCCCTCAGAATGTATACTGAAAGCGTGACCCTTGTACCTGTGGATATCAGCCTGTTTTGACACACAGCTTTCGTGTTACTGAGAGCATGGGTTCTAAACCTAATCATCTCTGAGTTCTCCAAAAGAGCAGACTAGATAGACCCACAGGCACAGACATACAAGCACTTGGCATCTTAGGCTGAGTTCTTCAGAGACATAAAATGAGTGACGCCGATCTGTCTACAAAGAGAGAGGTTTCGATCAAGAAAATGGATCACCCAGTTGTAGAAGCAGGCAAGTTCCAGATCTGTGGGTCTGGTGACTGGAGTAGCCGCAGGGGCTGATGAATACAAAGTCGACACGTTGCTGATGGCTCCCAAGGCAGGCAAGCAACATTGTCGTCCACTGCTTCGCGTCCACAGACCTGGAGAGAGATGAGCCAGATGCAGGAGCCAGACCCAGCAAAAGCAGGCACGCTTTCCCACAATGCTCACGTATATTGGAAGCAAGTCGCATCCTCAAGATCTCATCTTGGGGGATTACTAGGTCTTACCTGTCAGACCACTGAGAATCCTGGCCTAGCCACGTTGACACAAAACCTTAGTGACCCCAATCAGGACAGACAGACACTGATTAACACCAGGGAATTCCCAGGGCTCCCAGCAGGGAAAGATCCTCCCCTGGAATTGACCTGCTCTAGGCTGAACTCCTTGCCTCTAAAACTACGAGAAAAGAAAATCTTCTTATTTGAAGACATCCTCTTGTAGGATGCTTTGTTCTGACAACAGGAGTAGCTAAGACATTTTGTGCATTGTTACTGTTATCTAAGGCAACCCTATAGGACAGAGTAAATCTGCCCCTATCGTTTCCTAGCTGTAATCTTTATGGAAGCAGATTACCATATTCTTCTCCCACTGAACGGCTGATGAACTCCATTCACTGCCCTCCAATTTGCAGATCCCTGTCATACCATCAGGGACCCTTATACCATGGATATGAATAATAAAGCATTTGTGACCCAGATTTGACCTTACATCATCCAGGGAGCCACATGAACACTTTGTAAGTGGGTTTTATGTCTGATGTCGACACAGAATGAAAGACCACAGGGTGGCTATTCAGGAAGGGGAAGCCCCCAAATCCACTATATAGGGTTTCTAAGGCTATAAATCTTTACAGGAGCAAACAGCCTTATCTCTCTCCTGCAGCGTGGCTGGTGGGTTTGAACCGCTGACCTCAATGTTGGCAGGCCGTAACTTACCCAACAGCAACACGAGGGCATATACGAAGAAGGAGAGCTGGTGACAAGCTGGGATGCACAAGCATGAACCAGGACAGTGAGCAGGTGGCCTGCTGGAAAAGCTGGCTGGTGACTTTTCAGGGAGCTAAGCATAAACCTTGACAGGTGTCTGAGAGGTTCAGTAGGAGTGGGGAGAAAATGAAGCATTTGCAGGCCTAGTTGCTGTCTCCTGCCACTGGGGTGTGGTGCAAGAAAGACAACCAGGTGTGGATGTCACAAAATTCCCTATTGGACCCTTAAAAATAAGTGACTCGCCCACTCTCAGGTAAAACAAAAACAAAACAAGCTCTAATGACCCACTCTAATCAGAAAGATACAGAGGGAGTTCTGGGAAATATATCCTTGTCCTGGGTGTTCCTCTGAGTTGACTAGAGAAAAATACATAGACACTCATATGTGTATAAGCGTTATATAAAACAGCAATTGTATATTGAGAAAACATCCCAATTCAGTCCAGCTCAAGTGCATAAGTCCAACATTAGCCCATAACTCGGATATCAATCTATAAATCCCACTTCAGACTTTTGCAACACATGCAATGACGCCAAATGCAGTAAGATCACAGGCCAGTGGGTGGGAAGTCTTGTGGATCCAGTGGTGGTTTCTGCATCCCAGCGCTGGTGTGCGTCTCCACGTGGCTCCTCCAGCTCTCGGGCTCTGGCTCTTTAACAAGAATGCCAACAAAAGAGTGTGTGTCCCACCTCCAGGGAGAAAGACGGGAGTTCCCAGAATTCTCCAGAGAAGGTGATACCCACGCAGAGGTCTCACTGGCTATGACCTGATTGACAAGCTAGACTCTCCCCCTTCACTCAAGTTGACAGGAGATGATGTAACAGCCACACCCAGCGACAGATTACAAAGCCAGCACACCCCCAGCACTGAGCTCTGTCCTATCTCCAAAATCGAGCTCAAAGCTGCCCTTTGTCTGCTCCTGCATCACCACCATGCCACCCACTCCTTCTTCTGCCTTGACTCCAATAAGAGACTCCTCATCTGTCATTCTGCTTTAACTCTTGCCTCACACACTCCAGGCAGAGGGATCGCTTTCAAACCTCCAGACCATGTCTTGCTTAACACCACTGAATGATTTCTCATTGCACTTAAAAAAGACCTTAACTCCTTGCCTTGACCTAAAGGCCTGCTTGATTCAGTTCTCACCCAGTTCCTCAACTCCTTCTCCCCCTTTTACTCCTGGACTCCAGTCAGCTACACTGGCCTCTGCCCTGTGTTTTGAATAGGCTGTATTTGCTGTTGCCCAGTCTGTAAAATTCTTCTCATGACTCTCCATGTGCCTTAATCCTTGATTCGTTCCCTCTACATCTAGGCTGAGGGTAATACTAGAAACAGCTACAATATCCCCGCATATCCCCGCAGATTCCGTTTCACTTGTCATACTTATGCAGCTTGTTGGCTTAGTTTCCTCCTCTGGAGAGGGGGCTTCATGGAGGGGGCTTGTCACTCACGCATCCGGGTCTATGCCGTCAAAGCCAAACTCACTGGCATCTTGACTCATAGTGGCCCTACAGGACAGGGTGGAACCGATCCTGTGAGTTTCGGAGGCTGTAACTCTGCAGGGGAATAAAAGCTCCATCTTTCTCCTCCAGAATGCCTGTTGGTTTCCAAACGCCGACTTTGAGGTCGGTACATTAGCAGCTGCTGTGGGAGGGCCGGTGACATGCCACAAGCGGGAACTGAATGCCAATTTTAACTCACGACCCCCCGGCGGGATACACGGCAGAACTTCCGCAGAGCATTCTGTTGGCTTCCTTCCTGCCATTTTAACGGAAGCGGGTCAGTAGGCCTTTCTTCCCAGGTACCTTTGGGAGGCTTCGAAGCTCTAAGCTCGCGGTTAGCCAAAGACAGACAAACTCACTTCCATTGAGTCGACGGCGATTCACGGTGGCCGTCTGGAGCAGGGTGGACTGCCCCTATGGGTTTCCGAGGCCCTAATTCTCGGCGGGAGTCGAAAGCCCCGTCTGAGGAGCAGGAAATGGGTTCGAACTGCTTCCGGTCGTGGGATGAGCAACCCAAGTGACCACCGCGCCACCCCACGTTGTGCCATTCAGGGACCTTACTTGAAAACCGGCCATGATCAAAGAAAATGGACTCGAGACCTTTTAAAACTCTAGTGCAGCGAATATGAATGACCAACAACAAACGCACACTTGGATGATGCGACGGCAAGAGAAGCCGGGCTGGTCACGGGGAGCGACGCCCAGGCGGACTACATTGCCCATAAGGCCTCGCGCGGAGGGGCGGCGCGCCTGCGGGGCATCCTGGGTGACGTCACCAGAGCGCCCCTCACGTCTCGCCGGTGCGTCCGCGAGCGACGTACCCTCCCCAACATGGCGGCGCCCGATTGAGGCGTGGTTGTTGGCTTCGAGCTGGGGCGGGGGTCTAGGCTGTAAGTGGGGTTGGCGGCTGGGGAGCCCCGGGAGGGACGCGGGAGGCGTCGGCAGCGTGTTGGCGGTGCGGCCCGACGAGGGCGAGGCGAGGGGCGTCCCGGGCCTGGCGCGGGAGCGGCGCGGTCCGGGCGTCCGGACCCGGGCGCTCGCCCTCGTCGCGCCCCCGCCCCCCTGGGTGTCGGGAGGGGCTCCGACTTGGAGGCGCGAGTTCGAAGCCAGGCTTGCGGGTTGCACGCTCCTTGGCTCGCCCCTTCCCCCGGAGAAAGATTAAAAAGGCAAACGGTGGCATTGCGGTCCGCGAGAAACGCCGTCGTTGAGGCACTTCCTGCCTCGGGGACTTGCGGTCCCACGCCGCAGCCGGCGGGAGGGCTGGAGCAGGGCGGCCAGGGAGGCAGGGATGAAGCGTGGCGCACTGGCATCCTAGACTGTCGAGGCGGGGAGCTTATTTAAGACATGGAGGTGTCACCTGGTACAGAGGTGGGGTGGGGTTGAGAGACCAGAGATTTTAGCGATTGATGGGACCCAAGGCGTTTCTCAACTCAGGCTTGCATTCGCTTGGCCCGTCCCATCAGTGGATTAGGGACAGTAATTGGGCTTCCCTTCTTTTTCCTGTAGTGACCCGATTCTGCCTTTTAAAAACTCACCCACTGCCAGCAAGGCGATTCTGACTCAGAGACTCATTAGGACAAATCAGAACGCCTTCTGTGAGTAGAACGATGGTGGGTTAGAACTGCTGACCTTGCAGTAGCTGCCCAGAATTTAACCAGGACCACCAGGAAGCTCACTTATTGTGGGCCACACCCTATGCACTGAAGCACCTGCCTTCTCCTGGGTATTTAACTGCTGAGATGACCGTTGGGGATAGTCCTAGGATCAAAAAGAACCCAAGACTTTATGACAGAGAACTCATAAATGTAAATCAGGGAGATAGGGGGACAATTCTGTTGTTAGAAAAAAAATAATAAAACGTTTCTATAACCTACCCTTTTTTTTTTTTTTTAAAGGTAGCATCTAGCTTCACAATGTTCGGGGACCTATTTGAAGAGGAGTATCACAGTGGGTCTAGTCAGTATGACAGAGGAAACAAATTAAAGACTAAAGCTCTGGGCCCTCCAGCCCCTAGAAAATTCACAAATTTAAGTGGAATCAGAAATCAGGGTGGAACCTGCTACCTCAATTCTCTTCTTCAGACGCTTCATTTCACACCTGAATTCAGAGGTATGGTATGTTAACGTGCTTTTGATTAGTACTATGTACAGATGTCGCTGACCAGAATTAGCTGTGTAAAATCACAAAATGTAAAGGTGTATTTCACAGTGGGTGTTTATTGTTGCAAATGACAGCCTCTGGGTTGTTCTCATGCAAAGACATAAGGCTTATATTACCTTAAATATATGTAGTGGAATCATCCTAGAGTTTAGTAATAATTAATAAAGCCATATAATTCTTGTAGACATCTCGATTTTAAAATTCGACCGAAAGGCAATTCTGCTAGGAGTGTCTGCTTTGTTATGACACTGTTTTTTAAAATTGTATTTAAATTTGAGAAGTAACAAGTTGTTCCTTAAGTTTTAAGTTGTAGAAGCTTTCAAAAGTTCTCCAAAGTAACAACTACATAAGGCAGTGATTACCCAAACTCATGGGGGAAAGTGTATCACGATACTGAAACAGGTCCACCCGTGTTCTTCTGCAAGGTTGAGCTCCAGAAAGTCCTGGCATCATGATCTGATCCCATCTGGATTTGTTTGACCTCCAAACCCGGCCTGATGTGAATATCCATGCATTGGTTATAGGAGTTTTAATTTACTGGTTCAGTGAGAACTATCTCTTGTAGACCCTGGAGTCGGGCTACTAGACATAGCCCCATTCTTATTACCCTCCTAAGGAATGCTGAATTTCAAAGCCCAAAGGTTTTAACATAAGGGAATTTGTTCCAGGGACAGAACCCCATGCAAGTCCCCTCAGTTAAAAATGGGGTATTCTGTAAGAATATGGGAGGAGCCACCCACAGAAGCCAGCCTGGTCTCAGTGGGCCTGCTTCCCCTGCACCAGCAGTTCTCAGCCTGGGGTCCAACTGCTTTGGGGGTTGAACCCTTTGATAGGGTTCGCCCTATTCATAACAGTTGCAAAGTGACAGCGATGAAGTAGCAATGTAAATAATGTTAGGGTTGGGGTGTCACCACCACGTGAGGAACCGTATGAAAGGGTCACGGCTATCTACATGGTGGTCCCAATCCCTCATCTGCACACACAGACTTTCCCTATAGCGATCTTCATATCAAATTCAGCGCGCCCCTTACCTTGCTCTCACATGAGCCTCCTAGGGCCTCTGACCCCATGACTGGATGCTTCAGCTTTCCACAGGGTCTCTGTTTCCAGAGGACACTCAGCATGGCCAATGACTGATTTATCCCATTCTTGCTGCTGGGATTTTGCCCAATCTAAGCTTTGAAAGACGACAAAGATGATTCATCCTCGGAAACTTAGGTTATTCTCTTTCCCAGGACAGTTTAATGGAGGAGCTGGTGTGTGCGATTCAAGAAGCGTTCTCTTTGCTTCTTAAAAATACCCTGCTGCCATCCCTTATTCCACCATTATCTTTGGGCCGGAGCGAACCATGGATGGTACCACTAAGGATGAGGGGGAATGCCCCAGACCGTCCTCTGTTGCGCAGGGGACTACCAACCAAGTCTGTGGTTTGGCATCTTCGTGAAAACTAGGCCCCCTTGGGGTTTAGGAACCCCCAGGATGGATCAAGAAAGTTTCTGTGTGAAAGGGATACAGACTGGCTGAGAAGAACCATTTTTGGAGCAGAGAGAGGGCAGGTCTAGACGGGGCTCCCAGGCACTCAGAGGAGATGGTAAGACCCTTACATGCTCTGTGCTCCACCAGCGAGGCTCACGGTTCCCAGTCACAGCTGTCAGAGGACTGTGAGTGTCCTTGAATGGCTTCTGACTCAGCAACCCTCTGTGCAGCAGAACAAGCACCGCCCGGTCTTGGGCCTTCCTCACAACTGCTGCTTGTGGGACCTGTTGTTGGCAAGCAGTGCCCCACTCCATCTTTTGGGCTGTTTCCTCGGACCCTCTTCTCTGCCAAACAGCATATCCTTCAGCAGAAACTGGTCCCTCCTGATAAAACGTCCATGTGCCCATGACTTTGTTTCCCTTGGGCTTGATAAGTGAGATGAGTTTTTTGGCCAGGCTTCTCAGGAGCAATCTGGCTGTACGCTCCAGATGTCCGCCCTTCTGGCAATCTGTGGTATGTTTCCTGTTCTCACCAACACCCTACTTCAGAAGCATTGTTTCTGCCTTGGTCTTCCTTGTACCCTGCCCAGCTTCCACATGCATAGGAAAGACGTGGAAGTACCATGGCATGGGTCAGGTGCCCCTTAGTATATCACCTTTGCTTTTGAATATTTTAAACCTTTCACTGTAGGTGATAAAGAGGCGTTCAGAAGAAGATAAGAGGCAAACAGCCCAAAAAGAATTGGTTGACCTTCATCCATTTCAGGATGTAGCGTGATCAAGAACCATTGGTATTGAAGAACTCCAAGCGTTATTGAAGACATTGGTGCAAAGCAAGACTCCAGAAATTGATGAACTAGCAATTGAGATGTTGCAACAAATTAGACACAACCCTGGAAGCACTCGTTCATCTATGCTGAAAAATGTGGAAGATACCTGGCTAACCAACTGGAAGAGATCCATGTTCATTCCCATTCCAAAGAAAGGTGACAAAGCAGAAATTTGTGGAAATAAACAATTTCATTAATAATGCACGCACATAAAATTTTACTGAAGATAATTTAAAGATGGTTGCATCAGTACGGCAACCTGGAACTACCAGAAATTTAAGTCGGATTCCGAAGAGGACGTGGGACAAGAGACACCAGTGTTCTCACTCTTGACAAAGTGTAAGAATACCTAGAGCCTGCTTAATTGTGTTTTATTGATTATGCAGAGGGTGTGTGCGTTGTAACAAATTACGGATAGCTTTGTAGAACGGAAATTCCAGAACACTTCCTTGTGCTTGTGCAAAACCGGTACGCAGACTAAGTGGCAGTCATTCGAACAGAACAAAGGGATACAGCATGGTTTAAAATCAGGAAAAGTTTGTCTTGGGCTTGTCTCCTTTCATCGTACTTATTCAGTCTGAATGTTGAACAAATAATCTAAGAAGCTGGACTATAATAAAAATGCAGTTTAAGGATGGGAGAAACCCTTGCAATAT
Organism: Nesogale talazaci; assembly: GCA_004026705.1. Classification (NCBI taxonomy): domain Eukaryota; kingdom Metazoa; phylum Chordata; class Mammalia; order Afrosoricida; family Tenrecidae; genus Nesogale; species Nesogale talazaci. The sequence goes on along the minus strand of PVJH01007317.1, from coordinate 75,221 downwards.
GAAGACCACACAACCCTGTCTGCTGGAAGCAAAGAGGGCTTACAGCACTTAGTGAGGAAAATCAAAGCCCACAACCCCCTGTGTAGCTCATGCTTCAGCATTAAACCGAAATCCTCACAACTGGATGCTAGATAACATCCCGGTTAGATTGTGAGGGATGTCTTTGTGTGTGGATCCACAGTCAACACTCTTAGAAGCAGTGGTCAAAAGTCAGAAGATGTCCAGTCACAGCAGTAGCTCCCCAGAGCAGTGGTTTTCGTGGGGAGACCGCATTGGGTCCATTTCCCCCAAGAGCCCAGCGAGGTGTCACAGCAGGAATTCCCATTTAGGTTTGGAACAAACATTTCAGACAGGCCCCTGGGTGAGTTTGGGTTATAACAACTTCTGACTACTGAGTGTCCTCAACATAGAAAAGATGTTTTAACTCTAAAAGAAGTGCTCAAAAATAGTGGAAGTGAGTTTTTATATAACCTTTGAATTGAGAGGTAAAAGTTTCACACCCCAGGGAAAATGCTAATGACTTTGATCACATAAGTTAAACTATTTTTTAATTAAAAAAAAATACAAAGCTGGAATGTCAAGTGCACTGGGAGAAATATTTTCCAAATTGAAAAAACTCTGAAAGAAAGCAAACTGTGTCAGGTCAGGATATAAAGCTTGCCATGGCCATATGACTGACAGCTGATTTCATTTCATGATGGTGTTGGCTTTCTAAGACAGCTCTCTAAAATGAAATGATTAAGTCTGATTCTACTTTTTGTTGTTGTTTAGAAGCTTTATTTGCCCTTGGTCCTGAAGAGCTTGGTTCTTTAGAGGATAAAGATAAGCCTGATGCAAAGGTATTGTTATGTCTGTGATTTATTGGGGTGGGGGTGGGAGGGGTCTTGAGTATAGAAGAAACTCTTTGTTTAGTTTTTTTTTTCCAATCGTTCTCATATAATGCTGAGTTTTCCTTAACAATCCGGACTTGGGATCTTAATCATGTTAGGATGTTAGAGGAAGAGAATACAATGTTAGCAAAGGCTTGCCACACGACCTAGCAATGGTGTTCCTAAGAATTTATCTAAATTTGTTAGAAACTAACGTCAATAAAATGTGCTATACCTAATTGCACAAAGAGGGAAGCAAACACGATGTCCTTTATCTTTTGCACTTTCGCAGAGTAGCTTCCAGTCACCAGCTACTGGGCAAACTGGGACTGGAATGGGTCTGTGACAGGTTTTCTTTCCCTCCCATCTCCTAAGCTGGCAGAATACAAGCTATTCTCCAGATGCGATCCTGGGAGGTTTCATTTTAGTTTTTTAATAAAGCAATTAAGTTCCTTATTTACAGAAGATAGACACTTTATTAATTACCAAATCTGGTTTTTTATTGGGCTGAGCCCCGGTGGTGTAGTGGTTGTGCATGGGACTGCGGCCCACTGGGACTGAGGTTCAATTCCAGCAGTGGGGCTGGGCCTCCTACTCCCACCACCGGAGAGCAGTGATTACCCCCCCCACCCCCCCAAAAAAATGTGGTTTTTATTTTCAGAAAGTGATTTGATCTATCCCCAACTATTGTCAATGAAAGTGTCCTCTTCCCACATTATTAATGTTCAAATATTAACAGTGCTACTGTTTTCAAGATACTTGACCACTTTGTATACTCTGTTTACTCTTGTGATGAAAACATTTACAAATCATCCACACTAGTCTACTAAGAAAACTAATGCAACAACAACAAAATAAAAATGTGCTCAATATTGGTGTTCTGAAAATAAGTGTAACAAGTGAAATAGTACCTGGTATGCTGCTATGGTGACATTTTTTTGTTTGTTTGTTTGTTTTGGGGGGGCATCACTGCTGTCTGGTGGTGGGAGTAGGAGGCCCAGCCCCACTGCTGGAATCGAACCTCCATCCCAGTGGGCCGCAGTCCCGCGCACAACCACTACACCACCGGGGCTCAGCCTATGGTGACATTTTTTATTGAAAATCCAGATCCAGCATAAAATTGTGTCCCTCTCTTTACTTAAAACAAATCAATAGTCAAAAAATGAGCTGATACCATGGGTTCAGGTAGAAAGAAAATGTTTTGAGAATGATAATGGCAACAAACATACAAATGTGTTTGATACAGTGGATAGATGGTGATAAGATTGTATGAGCCCCCAATAAAATGATTTTTTTTAAAAATAGTTCCCCTGGAGAAAAATACTTCCTCATTTTAAAATTCTACTTGACTTTGCATTCATCATAGGTCAATGAACTTCAAACTACATATCCTTGTTATTTGTGGAATTTAATTTTCCTCTTGCAATAAAAATGATATTCTATAACAAAATACAACTTCAACATTTAAAATAGATTGGCGAAAAAGAAAATCAGAAGTAGCTTATTTTAGTATTATCTTCGTACTTACCAGATCCACCCAAGGCTTTTCAAACCACATATGTGGCAAGAGGTCCAAATGTGTCTTAATTCCCAATTTGCTGGGGTCAAGACATTTGTAAGTTAACGTTAAAATGCCCTGGCCATGCAAAATTTCTGAGTGCATCATCTGAGTTGGGATTTTGAAGTGTAGTGCATGGATCAAACTTGACATCCCTGGCCTGCCTGGCCCCTCTCCTACCTGTGTTACAGTCCTGGCCCTCGGCATAGCACATGGAGGGGCACAGGCTTAGATGCAGCCCCCCACAGAGCACTGCAAAGTGGGGTGTTTGTCCTGGAAAACTCCTGTATGGCTGTGTTTGTCTGAGCTAAGAAAGGATGGGCACTTGGAGATTTAAATTATGATTCTTCTGCAATTAACTGGTTGGGTTAAAGTTTTAATATTGATCTGTCCTCCTACTCCCACTACCGGAGAGCAGTGATGCCAATATATATATATATATATAGATATAGATATAGATATAGATATAGATATAGATATAGATATGAAATCTGTGTCAAGGTAGAAAACTCCAGATTACAATTTAGGGAATTAAATTGAGATTTTCAAAATAACAACTAGAATCTTTTTTTTGTACTTTTGATAAATATGGTAAATATTTTTAGTAGGTCTCAGTCATCTCTATTTTCTTCCATTCTGTGTGCGTGCTTTGTTGCATCTGTTTGTATAGTGTGTCTGCCCTGCGATACAGCCCTTATATTTTTTAATAATTTTACTGGGGGCTCACACAGCTCTAATCACAATATATACATCCATACATTGTGTCAGTATTTACATCCCCCCCCCCCCGTGATTGGGGGCTACAACAGTCTTAATTAATTCACCCTCCTGTAGAAGGGTTTGTGAATGTTCTTCTGAATGAGCTGAAGGAAACAGAGTCCCATTGTGCCCGTTGAAGTCCACACTGAGAAGGGCTTCAAATAGAAATGCCCCGGTTTCCTTTCAGGTCCGAATCATCCCCCTGCAGCTGCAGCGACTTTTCGCCCAGCTCCTGCTCTTGGACCAGGAGGCCGCGTCCACAGCCGACCTCACCGACAGCTTCGGATGGACCAGCAATGAGGTACCGAGGGCAGCCTCGTCAAGGAAAGAAAGGAACCAGTAAATGGTGCTCCAATGTGTGATGATCTCACTTCCTTTCCCTTTGTCTCAGGGTTTCTAGGTCTTGTGTGTTTCCCTCTCAAATTAAAAATGTACAAGCCAGAAATACAGTTTTAGACCCTGTGACTGCTGTAATTGGGGGGTAGGAAGAACGCTATGCAGGCAGAAGTACACAAGCTGACTTTTTAGTGGCTGCCGTGGAACTTGTCTTCTAATCAGGACACACTACAGCGCGCACATGAGTCTTTGGCGCGCGGTGAGGGACAGTGAACCCTGCCCGTCTCTGTGCTGGGCTTTTGCCTTGCACCTGGCTGTTGTGATGTGGCCGTTGGCGTCTAACACAAACCCTTCTATTTGGCCTTCCCCTGTGTCCTCTCTCCTGACTCTCCTTCCTTCCCCTCTCCTCCTGGAACTCAGGGGAGGTGGTTTCTCTCGGGGGTGTCTCCACGAACGGCGTGCCATTGGGTGTCACTTCTGAGCATGTGCCATCAGCAGACGAAGCCGTGTTTGTTGTGAACTGTAATGAACTGGCAAGGTCAGTCCAGCTGCACCAGTTCCCTAGGAGAGAGGAGAGGAGGCTTTGTGCTCCCATGTGGATCTGCAGCCTCAGGACCCAGAAGGGCAGCGCTGCTCTGCCCGTCGGGTCGCTCGGAGGCAGGGACGACGGCACAGATGGGAGGGCAGTGGGTTGGGCTTGGGGTCTGTGGACTCGGAGCCCGCTCTCTGACTTCTTAGGCAGTGGCCGTACCCCTGCAAAATTAGAGGTGTGCAGACTCACAGAACTTCAAGAGGACTTGGTAACATTTCTTAAAATAAAATTCACATTCCATTAAATTCACTCCTTTAAAGTGTACGATCCACTGATTTTGAATGTATTCACAGAGTTGCATAACTGCTGTGCCGGCCAGTTTCAGAATCCTGATACCACTCCCTTTCTGCTGACACCATGCACACCTACCCCCTACCCGCCTCTGACCAGCTCCTGGCAAACTCTGGCCTGCATTGTCTGCCTCTAAGTTGCAGGACACAGTACGTGACCGGCTTCGATCATTTAGTGTGCCGTTTTCCGGCCACCCAGATGTAGGGTGCATTAGTGCATCATAGCGCACCTTCACTGCCCAGTGGTCACATCTTAAACATAAACCCACCGGATGAATTTCCTTTTGGGGTGATTCCACTAAGGTGCTGCTTTGGGCATTGTTAAAACTGTGAAGACCTGAAAAAAATGTTAATTAAAATCTTGCAGGAAAGCCTGTAGGAGTAGTGCTGACTTGGTAGAAGAGAGTTTTGCAAGCACTTTCGCCAAACTCCGGCCTGTGCAGAAACAACATGACACCTTGCGCAGGCTTTCTCTGCTGCCAGAACCAGGCCCGCAGAAGACCAGTCGCTGCGGGTCTCGGAGCACCCACCCCCGCCCAGTTTCCATCCTCCCCATTTCATCAGTGATTGTGCCTCGACTGCCGCTCTTACTCTCACCATCATTGCTCCGCTGCTCTTTGCCTTTCTTGTTGGAGTTTCTGCGTCCAGGAGGATGTGTGTGTGTTCTCAAGGCCTTGGGCTCTTGGTACCAATTGCTGCTCCCTCTGTACTGCTCCACACTGTCCTTTCAGCTGCCACGGCCTTGCCCTCCCACTCTCCTGGGGCCTTCCAGCTGCTCTTCGTCTGTGGGCTGCCCTCCTGAGCCTGCCTTCTTCACTTCTACATGTTGGCAGGCTCTGGGTTTTCCTTTAGAAATGGACCTGCCGGAGCAGTTTGGTCTCTTCAAACCCAGCTACAGGACTCACCCAGCAAACGCCCTGCAGTGAAGTCCATTCTTACATGCAGCGACCCTCCTGTAGGACAGGAAACCCCCTAGGGCCGTAAGTCTTTACAGGAGCAGCTGGTGGATTTGAACTGGTGACCTTGCAATTGAATGCCCAGTAGATAACCCCTGACACGCCCAGGCCTCCCTGGCCTCACACAACAGGTGAAAAAAAGTTTTCTCAGTAGCACTGTGCTAGTTTTGTTTCAGCTGGCCTCTGTTCACACGAGTTGTGGATTTGGGGCTAGGAAAATTAATGGTTATTCACTGACTGGGTTGCTGTGACCCAGGGGGACGAGGCCACCAGGCACCGCTGACTTTTCATAGCTGGTCTGGACCTGTTGTGTTCTCTCCCCCCCTCACTGGTGTGCAAGGAGCACAGACTTTCCCACAAGAACAAATGTGCTCTCTTTTTACCAAGGAAGTCGGGCTTGCCGCAGCGAACCTGCCCTCGGCTGGTGTGGAATTGCCCTCTAGAGATCTGGTCAAGGCTTACCTTCCAATTGCTTGATAAGTCAGGGGATTTTCTTAGACTAAGCTTATTCCTAAAACCTGCAGCCTCAAATTACATTGAAAGCTCCCTTGTTTTGTAGGAAATGCGGCAGCATGACGTGCAAGAACTGAATCGAATTCTTTTCAGTGCTTTGGAATCGTCTTTAGTTGGAACCTCAGGCCACGACCTCATTCATCGCCTGTATCATGGAACGGTTGTCAACCAGGTTGTTTGCAAAGACTGCGGGAACATCAGTGAAAAGCAGGTGGGTTTCAGACAGAAGCTACAGGAGAAATCGATGCCGCTAGTGCTGTGGTCAGTAGTGCCAGCTGAGGATGGATGCTTTTATTGCTAGAAATAATGTAGCTTTCTTCTCTACGTTAGCTAGACTTTCCATTCCTTTATAATCTACATTTCCCATGTAAACTGTGAAAGAAGCACATAGCTTTTATTTTAATCATTTTATTGTGGGCTCACAGAACTTTTATCACAATACTACATACATCTATTGTATGCAAGCCACAGTTGTAGCTGCCATCATCATTCTCGAAACATCCTCCTTCTACTTAAACCCATGGTATCATATTGCCCCTCCCTTCCCATTGCCCCTCCCTCATGAACTCTTGATATTTTACAAATTATCATTATTTTGCCATATCGTACACTTTCACCCACTTCCCTATTGTCCGTATCCCAGGGAGGAGGTTATATGTAGATCCCTACATTTGTTTCCCCGTTTCTACTCCACATTCCCTCCACCCTCCCAGTATCGCCACTCTCACCACTGGTCCTGAAGGGATCATCTGTCCTGAATTCCCCATGTTTCCGGCTCCTCTCCGTACTAGAGTACACATCCTTTGGTCTAGCCAGCTTTGTAAGGTAGAATTGGGATCATGGTAGTGCAGGGTGTGGGGTGGGGGCTAGGAAGCATTTAAGAACTAGAGGAAAGCTGCATGTTTCATTGTTGCTGCACTGTACCTTGACTGGCTTGTCTCCTCCCTGCAGTCCTTCTGTAAGGGATCTTGCTTCACCTGCTGGTGGGCTTTGGGTCCCCAATCTGCACTCCCCTTCATTTATAATGATAAAGTTTTTTGTTCTTTGATGCTTGATACCTGAGCCCTTCGACACCTCATGGTCACACAGGCTGGTGTGCTTCTTCCATGGGGGCTCTCTTGCTTCTGAGCTAGATGGCCTCTTGTTTACTTTCCGTCCTTAAAACCCCAGATGCTGTCTTTTGATAGCCGGGCACCATCAGCTTTCTTCACCACTTGGGGTTATGCACACATTTGTCTTCGGTGAGCATCATGGAATGCCAATTTAATAGAACAAAGAAAGTGTCCTTGCACTTAAATGAAGGCCCAAGGTCCGTCTGCTGTCTTAATTCTGACCCTTTAAGTTTTGCATGTAGATCTATTTTCCCATCATCATATATAAATATATTTACCTATGTACATGCCTGTGCTTAGACCTCCATAAATGCCCTTTACACCCTCACCCCCCCCCCCAATTCTTTCCTCTATTTCCTCTTACTTTCCTCTCGTTCCACTATTATGCTCAGCCTTCATTTGGGTTTCAGTAATTTCTCTCTGTTAAATTACTCTTGCACAATCCCTATCAGGCCTCTCACACCCACCTTGTCACTGGTTTTGAATCACTTGTTCCCTTACTCTGGGTCGGTCAGCACCACCTCCTTTCCCCCTCTTCCCCATCTCCCACGTCCCCCTGGAATCATCAGTCCCATTGTTTTCTCCTCCAGACTGTTCATCCAGCCTAGCTTATCTAGATAGACCTACAGAGATAATAATATATACAAAAAACCCCAAGGCATCCTAAGATGAAGCAACCAAAGAAAACAAAACAATGACGACAACAACAAAAGAAAACCAATGTCCAGAAAAATACATAAGTAATAATAAAAAAATAAAAATAATAACAAAATAAAAACCTGTGAATAGTTCAAGGTCTGTTTGTTTATCTCCAGGGTAACCCCCAGTTGAATCCAATGGGGTGGGATGCCACACCCTGACCCCAAAGTAAATCCTTGGCACTCCCTTGGGAACTCCATCCTCTGCTGCACACCCTTAGTGTTTTGCCATGGTGTGGTTGGGTCAGGCGGTACAATCCTGACCCTGCTTTCTCCATTGTTGTCCCTGTAGGCCCTTGGGTTAGCGAGGGCCTCTGTGTTTTAATGTGGGACTTGTCCATATATCCTCTCCGTGCATTGGCTGTTCTGAGTAGGGGTTGCGTCTTCAAGGCTTGGTGGGCCAGGATGTACTCCACTCTCTCTTCCTCCCCCTTCATTTGTTCTCGTGTGCTCTGGTTAGGCATGCCCTTCTTCCCAAGCTACAGCTTCAGTGCTGTACTCCAAAGCAAACTCCCCTGCGGGGAGAAGCAGCTGTCTATGTAGTTGGGATTGGAGTTGGGCTCTCAGACCCCTCCACTGCCTTCCCGCTCCATGCCGTCATGCTGCATTCACATCTTGGAATACCGGGTTTAAGACCTTAAACCATCTTTAACCTTTCTTTAGTCCCCTCATATTTGGGTATAAGACTTGGGGGCTCTTTGCAAATAACAGATTTTGGCTTCATCAGGAAAACCAATCTCATCAGCATTGGTGGTTAAAATTTTTTTTTTTTACGTGAATTAGGGTGGTGATAAAAGTAGGGAATACTGAGATATTTCGAAGTGACCAACATCTATAAGTCTTGAATTTAGTTTGTTGACATCCTTCAGAAAGTTCATTTGTATGTGCATGCTTATGTGAGCTGTTACAGTCCTCTTCTTAACGAATATAGCTTCCGTGTAATGACCCAGATTGCCCATTTGATATCATTGGAATTAGAGATGGGAGATGAGCTCACGTGCATGTTGTAATCTCTTCTGCACTAACTGGGCTTATAACTTCTGGGTTCAACTGGATTGGTAAAATAGTAACTCAGTGCATTTCCCATCCTTTTCCAAATGTTGCATTAAATTGCCCTCATGGTATAAACACACACCCCAAACACAAAAACTCACTGCCATCAAGTCAGTGTACACTAAGGGCCCTATAGGGCAAGGTAGAACTGCCCCTGTAGATTTACAATTCTGTAACTTTTTAGTATATGTGCTGCTGAAGCGAGCACAATTCTGTAACTTTTTATAGGAATAGAAAGCTTCCTCTTTCTCCTACCCACACATTTTTTTTAAAGAAAATTGGGGCTTCAGTCAGGGTACAGTATAGTACTGATGAAACCTACAACTCTCCAAACTAGGTGGGCAGAAATTTATATTTGCTCAGTCAATAAAAGTTAAAAAGTGTTTAAGCCCCAACTTTCTTTTTTATTTTAATTTTTAAATCATCTTATTGGGGGACTGTACAACTATTATCACCATCCATCCATCCATTGTGTCAAGCACATTTGTACATTTGTTGCCATCCTCCTCAAAACATTTTCTTTCCACTTGGACCCTTGGTGTCAGCTCAGTTACCTCCTCCCTCCCTTACGAACCCTTGATAATTTATAATTTATTCTTATTTTTTCTTACACTGACCGATGTCTCCTTACCCGCTCTTCTGTTGTCCAGCCCTCAGCGGACCATTGTGATCAGCTCCCTCTTTCCCCCCTGTCCCTTTCACTTCGCCTCCTGGTATCACTACTCATTATCATCTGTCTGGATTCCCTGTATTCCCGCTCTTACTTGTACTAGTGCACATCCTCTAGTCCAGCTGGATTTGTAAGGTAGAATTGGGATCATGACAGTGGCGGAGGAGGAAGCCTTAAAGAATGGGAGGAGAGTTGTATGTTGCCAGGGTGAAGAGAAGCTGACACCAAGGGCTCAAACAGAAAATGGCTTGAAGTTGATGGCAACATATGTACAAACGTGCTTGATATAATTGATGTATGGGTTGTTATAAGAGCTGTAAGAGCCCCCAATAAAACGATTTGTTCATTTTTAAAAATGCTACTATTGGCTGAGCCCCGGTGGCATAGTGGTTGTGCGCGGGACTGCGGCCCACTGGATGGAGGTTCAATTCCAGCAGCGGAGTCTCCACAGGAGCAAAGGCTGGGCCTCCTACTCCCACCACCAGGGGGCAGTGATGCCCCCCCCCAAAAAAAATACTACTATTGTACACATGAACAAAACTGAGTATGATGTTTGAGCTGCGAAATATTAAGGGGTTCTGCTAGAATTACACTGTAAGTGAACAGCAGTGTTAGTGGAATGTAGAGCCGTTTTTGCAAAATTTCCTCTTAATTTTCAACTCTCTTTTTTTACTAACTTTTTTTACTAACTTAAGATCTTTTTTTTCCTCATAATTTCTACACTGTATCTTATGTCAACCCCAGCCAAAGAAGATAAAAATTCAACATTTAATTAAGAGATTTCCATGCTGCCCTTCTCTCTCCAACTCTGCTTTTGGCTAGCAGTCTAAAAACTAAAACACCCATCAACACTTTGGAGTCCACTAAATTTCAGTGGTTGGTTTTATTTCCTGACAGATTTTATTGTTCCTGTAATCAACTGGAAAACCAGATTCCTTATGATCTTTTTCCTCACATATTTTCAGGAGAACTTAGCATAATGCATATTTTAGAAAAGAAATAGCTGCTCATCCCAGTTTATGTTGGTGACATGTTTGTGGCCTTCTGAAAGTGATTGTTTTTGAGTAGACACTTATGTATTTCAGGAAGACTTCTTAGATCTCACAGTGACGGTCAAAAACACATCCGGTTTGGAAGATGCCCTGTGGAACATGTATGTGGAAGAAGAGGTGTTTGACTGTGACAACTTGTACCGCTGTGGGGCCTGTGACCGGCTGGTCGAGGCGGTGAAGGTAGGTGCTGAGACGTACCTCACCCGGGCCCACCTGGCACCTCCCGCTCAGCACACAGCGCGCAGTCATGTCCTGTGATCGGCCTGCAGAGACCACAAACCATGCACTGCTAACTACTAGCAGTGAGAGCCAAACAGATTTATCTGTTTCACATCTCTAGATATATATTTGTTTTACAATAAATTCGTGAAGTGTTCTGCCAGCAACTTCCTTCTCTCAGCTTCCTTCTCTCCCAGAAAAATTTTATACCCACGTGCTTCTGAAGTATAACTTTATAAATAAACTCTCTTACTTGTGCTTTTCAAAAGTAACTTTGGAAGACAACCAGCTAACTTTTATTGTGAATTTTGTTGAGCTTCAAAATCAGATTTTATTTTTCTTCTCATGCAGCTGGTTGCTAACAGTGGTATGTCTACGTATCCTCTCTCACCTAGCATATCTGCCAGGTCCTTCCCTCGTCTCCCAGGTGGGAGCTGCCGGACCTTGTGGACCAAAGGGCTGTGCAGAACAAAGCAGAGCAAACACCAGGGTGGGAGGAAGACGAGATTGCAACAGCCCACATCTTTCCCATGTGGAACTCTGAGCAGAAAACGCAGACGGGATTCGGGCAGCCCCTAATGGTTAGCCACTTGCTCCTGCATGACTCCCTTAGCCCTTCAAATCCCACAGAGAGAAGCCGCTGTGTTTATTTCTGCACAGAGTCTTTGTGAATTGAAACGGATTCAATATCTCCTTGCGACACAATAACAAATCTGATTTGAAATTAATGGAGGTAGCTGGGTGGTTTATATTTACCTTTGAATTAAAATGTGAGTTCGCATAATATTCTGGTACAATATCTATGTTGAAACAAAGATGGGCAAGCCAAGCAATTAATAAGTACTAAGAAACTTAACATACAAGGAAATTAAAACATAATTTTATCCTATCAGACTAATTTTGCTTGTTGAAATGACCTCGTTCTATGCATTTCTTCCCTACCTACAATTTGCTAAGTCAGCAATTTTACATTTTGTTTTCTTTACGTACACGGAAAAGTAGTTCTGCACGGTTATATTTTATCCTGTCTCTCTGTAGTACTCTGTTTTCTTTATAGGCCACCCATAAAGTTGAGAGACCATTCTCGTGTTGTTCACTCTAGCTCCCTTGAGTATGGTTTGTGGGGTCGGCACCCTGCTGGTCTTGCAGACCTGCTGCCGGGGCCTGCTCTCTCCTGGGTCACATGGAAAACTCAGGTTCTGCCGGGCAGTAACTTGGACCCCAAGCTCCCTCTCCTGGTTGCCCTTTGAGTCATCAGCTGTCAGCTCTCTGTGGGGAACCAATTTTAGGAAAGCATTTTTGTGAAGATATATTTTTTTCCCTTTCACCTTTTCAAAAAGCTCAAACTCAATGCCCTTGATCCGATTCCAAACTCACAGTGACTTATATCTTCTAGAAACCGATTATTTGTTTTCTTTGTTTGCTGTTCTTTCATAGATCTGTGTGTTTTCTCACTGTGGAGTTGTGTTTAAGTATGGTTTTCACACAGTTGCTCAATTTTTCACCCAAACCATTAAAACAGTACTGTTAAGTACTACTAATTCTTTAAGACATAGGCACAATTATTTCAGGTAATCTCTAAGTTTGTAACAGTGAGTGTGTGTGAGTGAGTGAGTGTGTGTGTGTGTGTGTGTGTTTTCTGGGGGTATTAATGCCAGGCTCCGTTCCTCTGGCCCAGGTGTGCCTTCCTCCTCAGTTCCTTCTGTGTGTGCCAATACAAATTCCACCCAGCTGCCATGACGGTTATCTGCAGTGTGATAAGGCAGCTGCACTTGATGGAGGACACCACAGGCCCCTCATGAACTTTGGAAACCTGAACTCCACACCACTTGGCTGTAGTTCTTCCTTCTTGGTACAGACAGCAATGTCTGGGTGGCCTGAGCTTTGAGATAACATGCTGTACTGATTTTTTTTTCCAGATACTTTTATTGGAGGCTCTTAAATCTCTTACCACCTTCCATCCATTCATCCAGCGTGCCGAGCACAGCTGGACTGATTTTACGTCTCAGAGGTTGGGGGTGGACTGTCATAGTAGTCATTTTAGCCCCATTGTTTTCACAGTCAGCTGTAGCACCAGGATGTATCTTACTCTTGAGTTTATTTTTCTATCCACCTTCTGCCCATCTTGAAACCCAGAAGAGAGCTTGATCACTTCCTTATTCGTGTCATCTTTTCCCCGGTTCGGCTATGACCTGGTAAACACTGAAGGCTGGAGCAGGTTAACCAAGCCCCCTACTTGGTTTTTGATTGAACTCACTTCAAGACCTTTGCGATAAACAAAAGCCGGTCTTTTACAGATGACTGTTAAATCATGATTGGCTTCATATTTTTGCACTGGAAGAGTTTTGATCTTGATGACGTATTGAAACTATGCCTGCTTGTGGCTCTGGACTTTGTGAGTGTCCTAAGTGTGTAGGGGTAGGTCTGGGCTTGCCCAGTCCCCAGTCCCTGTCAGCATCGGTCCCCACCCTCACCCATCACCCCAGCCCAGGCCCAGACCCCTTTGTACAAGCCGAGTTACTCAGAAGTGTTAGCTGCACCTCTGGAGTTTGCAACTGTTCTTTCTGCTCTCTTCTCTTTATTCCCCCCCTCCCCTGCATACCTGGAATTATTGTTAAATATGTACATTGATAGTGGTGTTGGATACCTAGCGGTGATGGACCCTTAATCTTCAGAGCTCCTTAATCCCAGGGAGTTTGAAAGGCTGGTAGCTCTCTAGATTTAAATAAATAAATAAAGCATCATTTAGTGTCTGGTTTTAAAACAAGATAAAAGGTGTTTTTTGTTTGTTTTTTTTTCCTCCAAGCCAAAAAAATTCTTGATAGTTGCTTTTAAATGTATACTCAGTGCCAGTAAAAACTGCAGACCAGCAGCTCTTGCCCTTGGGGGTTAGAGAGAGTTTCAAATTCTGATGAAAGCTGTGAATCACCTGCCCAGACAAAGACATCATTTTAGAGGTTCCTGAGCCCCAGCCTAAGAGCACTGGCTCTCAGTCAGTAAAAAGGGCAGTGTGTCTGTAAGGAAAGGGGAGGCACGGAGGAGGATGAAAGAATCAGGGTGAGCGCCCGATTCCCTCCTGTCCACCGATTCTTGCAGCCATGCGGGGGTCAGCTGTGAAACCTATTTGGGAGGGGGTATTACCACCCTTATCCCCGGCTGGCAGGCAGTGCTGAGTCATGAGTGTCGGTGAGAACATGCCCCTTTGATTTCCTGAAGTAAAGGAGTCTGACGAGATCAGAAGCCTTAAACCTCCAGTCAAGTGTCTTATGTTTTGAAAGCTGGCTTTAAAACTCAGATTTCTGTTTCTTCGCTTAGCAAGCATTATATGTTCTCCAGGTTTAACTTGACTTTTAATTTTTTTCATTTAACAGTCAACCAAACTACGCAAGCTGCCGCCCTTTCTCACTGTCTCGCTGTTAAGATTTAATTTTGATTTTGTGAAGTGTGAGCGCTACAAGGAAACTAGCTGTTACACGTTTCCTCTCCGGATCAACCTCAAGCCTTTCTGTGAGCAGGTTGGAACTATTTCACTCCGCCCACTGCCCCCAAGATCAAACCTTCTGTTGACCTCAGTGTCAACTGTGAGCACTGTTGATGGGTGGTGCCTTGCCCTGAGGCACTACCCCTGCATTGTAGGTGTTAGCTGTGTCCCCAGTCTCTTTCTAAGGAATTCCAGTAAGCCCCCCACCCAGCTCTGACAACCACACAGTCCCCAAACATTCCCAGGACCATCCTGTGTGGGTGAAGCGAGGAGGGGAGGCCAGGCCCCCAGTTGAGAACCACTGGTTTGTGGCAGTCCTTCAGAATTTCTGAATACAGATTTAGACCTACCTCTCCTTATTAATGCTCCCTGAACTATCGGGAGTTGAAATTTTAGAACAAAAGTAAGAAATGAAATCCTGCCTATGTAGGAAAAAAGCGAACTAAAAATGATTCCAATTCATTATGACCCTGAAAGGGTAGGCTGCCCCCGTGGCTCCGAGACTGTCCATCTTTACTGGGGTTAGAAAGCCTCGACTTCTCCTGAGGGCTCGGCTGGTGGTATCAAATTGGTGACAAAACTGGACATCGTTATTCTCCTTTTATAATAATGTTACCTATTGGTGCAGTGGTGAGGATTTGGTTTTCCTTATATTAAGTTGTAATCCACACTGAAGGCTACAGTCCTTGATCTTAATCAGATAAGGTTGTGTCATCTATATACTGCAGGTTATTAATAAATCTTCCTCCAGTCCTGATGCCACACTCTTCCATAGAATGTTCAGCTTACAAATTGAGCAAGTGTAGTGAGAGGATGCCACCGTGACTCAAACCTTTCCTAATTTTCAACCATGTGGTAAACCCTTGTTCTGTTTGCACAACTGCCTCTGCATCCGTGTACAAGTTACATATGAGCACACGGAAGTACACATTTTCCAAGTAAAAGGTTGAAGTTGTCAAGGGTTTTGTCCTGCCTGGATCCACACTTAACGCTCATGGAAGCAGCAATCCAGAGATCAAAAGACCTATTGCATTAGGCAAATCTGCACACGATCTCTTTAGGCTACTGAAGAGCAAGACGTTACTTTGAGGACTCAGGTGTTTCTGACCTAAGCCATGGTATTTGTAATCGCCTCGTGTGCATGTGAAAGTTGGACATTGACTAAGGAAGACCATGGAAGAATGCATGCATAGTGACAGTACCATGGACTGTTAAAAGGACAGACTGACCTCTACTGGAAGAGGCAAGGTCAGAGTGCGCCTTTGAGGCAAGGACGGCAAGACTAACTCGTCTCACGCACTTTGGACAGGTGGCATTAGAGCCCGTCCCTGTCCCTGTAGAAGGACATCATGTTTGATAAAGTGGAGGGCAGCGACAGAGAGAAAGGCCTTCAACAAGATGGATGGGTAACGACGCAACAGGGGCCTGGCCTGAGGGACAATTGTGAGGACTGCAGGACTGTCCAGTGGCCCGTTGTACTGTAGGGCCACTGACTAGACGTAGGGTCGCTAACTAGACAGCACCTAACATCCACAGCACAGTGTTCCTTCTTGCCAAGCCCTGGTGGCACAGTGGTTATGAGTTGGGCAGCTGACCTCACGGCCAGCAGTTCAAAAGCACTAGCCCTTTCTCAGGAGAACGATGCGGCTGTTTATTCCCTCAAAGATTGACAGTCTTGGAGACCCCAGAGTCCCTTCTCCCCTGGCCTGTAGGGTCCCTGGTAGTCTGACTCGACTTGATGGCAGTGAGTTGGGGTTTTGGTATCAATGTCTATCCTCATTCCTTTTAGAGTGAATCGGATGACTCAGAATATATGTATGACCTCTTCTCCGTTATTATACACAAAGGGGGCTGCTATGGAGGGCACTACCACGTGTATATTAAAGATGTGGACCATTTGGGAATCTGGCAGTCCCAGGTAAGTGCAGAAATTAGAAAAGGCCTTCCTTTACTATGCCTATTTCTATTCTGGATGAGGACAATCTTTTTTTTTTTTTTTTTTAATCATTTTATTGGGGGCTCATACAGCTCTTACCACAATCCATACATATATCCATCGTGTCAAGCACATTTGCACATTGGTCGCCGTCATCATTCCCAAGACATTTTCTTTCTACGTGAGCCCTTGGTATCAGCTCCTCATTTTTCCCCTCCGTTCCTCAAGAACCATTGATAATGTATAGATTATTATTTTTCATATCTTACACTGACCAATGTCTCCCTTCACCCACTTTTCTAAAAATTTAAAAAACTGTTGTCTGTCTCCCAGGGAGGGGGTTATATGTAGATCATTGTGATCAGTCCCCCTTTTACCCCACCTTCCCCTTCCCCTCTTGGTATCACTTTCTGATTATTGATCCTGAGGGGTTTATCTGCCCTGGGTTTCCTGGGTTTCCAGCTCTGATCTGTACCAGTGTACATCCCCTGGTCTAGCCACATTTGTAATGTAGAATTGGGGTCATGATGGGAGCGGGGGAGGTGGCAATTAAAGAACTAGAGGAAGGTTGCGTATTTCATCATTGCTATACTGCACCCTGACTGACTCGTCTCCTCCCCGTGACCCTTCAGTAAGGGGCTATCCAGTAGTTGCCTGCAGATGGGCTTTGGGTTTCCACCCACCCACCCACCTCCTTCATTCACATCGATATGATTGACTGTAGACTTCTTCAGGAACCTCTGCTGAGGCCCAGACGTGCACACAGTAGAAGCTCACCAATTTGCTTCTGAGCCGTTTCCCACGGAGGAGTGAGCCGAGCAGCGCAGGTGGCTCCCGTGTGCCTCGCTTCTCCAGTGGCCGCTTTCGTGCTTGTGTCCTCCGTGTGTGCCTGCCTGCTCAGGCCTGTATCACTGCGATTTAAGTGTACACCACAATGAATTTAAATAGCTGCGTTTTTTTACCTTAAGTTTTTAGATTACCAGCTGTCATTTTTCTAGCACCATTCACTCCACATGAATCATTCTGCATATTGATGAAACAGAAAAACAGCGACCTGGAAAAGGTTATTTGTATGTATCTTGGATAACACACACACATATTTAGCATTGTTTACACCAAGCCAGATAGAATGCAATCTTACCTACAGACCTTTGCTTGTGTGACAGGCACAACGACAAGAACCCTACTCTCTGTCACCCAGTCCCTTCTGGCTTGTCTCTACCCCTGTGGTTACAGACAGCTGCATGTCTCCCTCAGAGCAGCGGAGGGTGAGGTATCTGCCCTTGCCGTTAGCGGCGCAACATGCAACCACTGCACCACCAGCACTCCTTTCACTGACGGAAGCCTGGATCAGGATCAGGAACTTGACTAGGAATGTAATCCTATGAACTAATAATATAGAAATAGTTTATATGAGGGGCTTTCAAATGCGCAGGAAAAAAACTCCAGTCTCCCTCAAGTTTTCAACAAAATGCTTGCCGATATACCAGTATATATACGACTACTATCTTCAGTCCCAGGAAGAAGAAACTGTGCCAGCTGTGAAGGTGAGCGATCTACTGGATGGAGAGGAAGTGGATGACAACCCAGTGAGGATGCTGCACGCCATCCTGTCGCAGGTAGTACATGTGTCCGGGCGTGGTGGTGGTGTTAACCCGGAGATCAGTCTTCATGACTCAGGAACGTGTCAAGGAGGGATGGGGCTTCGGTGGTCGAATGCTCATTCTCGTTTTCCACGTGCGAGATCCAGGTTCAGCTCCTGGCCGTGCGTGGAGGTTTGCATGTTGCTCTGTGCTCTGGTGGTATCTGGGCCAAGCTCGGGGCCATTAGCCTCCAGGCTCATGGTTCAAGCTCATCACCTATGCCTTAGGAGAAAGACGAGGCTGCCTGCGCCTGTGAAAATGCGCCGACTCAGACAGCCTCGGGGATGCTTCTGTGTTGTAGATCATCACTGTGAGTAGGAATTAACTCAGTGGCAGTGGAGAGGTGTGTGAGTGTGTGTGAGTGTGTGTGTGTTTCTGAAAGGAGCCCAGTTTAGCATAAATACGCAGCCACTGTCTGCAAGGTCAACGGATTGCTTCACATCAGCTGCCCTTTGGGGAAAAAGAACTGGTAACATGCTCCCATAAAGATTAGAGCAGGGTCCTCAAACTTTTTAAACGGGCCAATTCACTGTCCCTCAGACCATTGGAGGGCCGGACTATCGTTTAAAAAAAAAAAAACAACTGAACAAATTCACTGCGGGCTCGGGGTGAGACGACTGCTAAGCAGGACAACAGTGGCGGCAAAAACACCCGGTGAACCAGATACATTTCCTCAGTGGGCCCCATGCGGCCCACGGGCCATAGTTTGAGGACCCTGGATTAGAGTCTGAAGCTCTGTGAGACAGTTCTTCTGTGCCCTGTGCGGCCTCTGTCAGTTGGAACTGACTTGGTGGACACAACAGCAACAGGATGCTGAAGTGGCTCCAGCACAGCCTCAGGCTGCCTGTCTCTGAAGATGAGCCAGCAGAGCCCAGGGCCCCCAGCAGTCACTGCGGCTCGCGGGGAGGTGCTTCCCAGCAGGTTTCTCTGCGTTCGGTCTCCTGCGTCACTGGCCGACTTGACACACTCACAGCAGAAAGGCACATGAAGCCAGATTCTTTTTTAGTGGGTGACGTGTCACCAGAGACTCACAGGACCCACGTCTGCATCTCCCACCTGCTAAGGGGCTTTAGCTAATCCACATGCCGGGTGGCTTTATATTAAACAGAATCATTTTTCAACTTACTATTCTCCTGTGTTTTTCAAATGTTTCTAGGAGTTGAGAGTGCTTTCTTATTTGTTTCTGATACTGAGATCTTATATCTCTCAATGTTTCCTATAACATGCCTCGTGTGGTTTGGACATGGGACTAGGAGAGAAAGTGGAGGGTCAAGGAGAAAGAGGAAGCCAGATAGGTTGACCCGGAAGCTGTAGCAGTGGATGCAAACATGGCAGCAGTTACGGGCCAGAGTTGCTTCTCATCACAGCCACCTACCCACGCTGTAAAGATGGTAGGTCTCCTCTGCTGTGTTTCATTTCGGATAAAGAGTTTTTCAAATCTCCTGGCCAGGCCCAGGAATCCCCAGGTGGCACAAATGGATAACTGGACACCTGCTCACTGGACACTTGGCCAACACCCACCCAGAGGCACCTTAGAAGACAGGCTTGGTCTCTTACCCAGGACGGGGTGAACGCCTGTTCTCTGATACACCTGGGTGTCCCTCACGAGAAGCAGTTTGGCCACAACCCACCACCCCCACTGCGGACTGAACTGAGACCACTAGCAGTCAACACGCAACCCCCTTTTAAACTTGTTTGCACTTCAAAAAATGCAGAGAAGACTTTAGTAATCATTACACATACACAAACATATAGTTACATACATCTTCTAAAATGCCCACATAACCTCAGGACTTTATTGAACATCAAAGCTGTGGTGGTTGTTTGGTACTGTTTTGCATCGGTTCTGACTCATGGCAACAGAATGAAATGCCGCCCAGTCCTGCATCCTCAACAGTGTTCTGTTTGGGCCCCTTGTTGTAGCCACTGTGTAGTTCCTTCTCCTTGGAGGCCTTCCTCTTTCGCTGCCTCTCCACTTTACAATGCACGGTGTCCTCCGCCAGAGGTTGTTCTCTCCTGACACATGTCCAGAGTACATAAGACAAAGTCACACGGTCTTGCCTCTAAGCATCAGTCTGGCTTTCTTCCAGGGACATATTTCTTCCAAGACAGTTTGTTTTTCCTTTTGGCAATCCATCGTGCTTTCTTGCTAGCACCATAATTTAAATGCATTTGATTTTTCTTTTATCTTAGATCATTGTCCTAGCATGTAGCCACTCTTTCCATAATTAACAGAAACTGCTGTCAAACCTCCCACATGGTGGCTTCTCCATAGCCATCGGTCATGAAGACAAACACGTGGTTTGGAAAGAGAAGCTACTCAGAGGCCTGGTCGACATTGACTCAGTCATGTTTTGCTCCCCTGATTTACCCAGCAGTCCGTCTTCAGTTCTAGCCATACTTGTTGGGATTTCAGCCGGGACGCCTGTTATTTGCTGAGACCCCTGTAGGCAAGTAGGATGTGCTCAGAAGTGAGCTCAGGATCCTTGCTGGCCCCACACATCCTAGCCGGCATCCCTGGCGGGGAGAAGTCCTGATGCTCGTGTGGAATGGATGTAGGGCAGGGTTTCTTAACTTCAGCACTGACGACATTTCTGGGAGGGAGCAGGCTCTGACGGGGGGCGTGGAGTGTGTCCTGTGTATTGTAGGACTCTTGGAGTGCCCCTGCTCTGAACTTGCTAGCTGACTGGAGCAAGTCCTACCTATGACCCCAAATACCTTCAGACATTGCCTGAGCTGGGCGCAAGCCCGCCCCACCCCCACTCCCAGTTGAGGACCACTGATCAAGGCACTTCTGGAACGAGAGGCAGAAATGAGAAGAGTGGGCTAGTAGCCTTGAGACACCAGGGTCCAGTTGTCTGAAAACTTAGAGGAGGCCTGGGTTGGCCGTGGTTGAGTGTTCGAAAGGGTGGAAGTGCGATCCCACCTGTAATCCCATTGAAGTCTGCTTCCATGACAGATTACAGCCTTCGAAACCTTAGGGGACAGTCTCCCCTCCTCTCCGAGGCCCGCTGCCAGCCACAGCTAGTCCGCGATGGGTTCCTGAAAACTCCCGAAGGATGTTACAAGATATCCAGGCATTGTTGTCACCGGGAAGAAGCTCGAATGCTGTTACCGTTGTTGTTAGGGGCCCGGGAGCTGGTTCTGGCTCATCGTGCCCCCCTGTGCCATAGAACAGTTGTTCACCTGTGTCCATCCTAAGAGTCTTCTTTGACATGGCCTCTCTACTGTACCAGCATGATGTCCTCTTGTCCTCCCAACAGTATGAGGCAAGCATCAGTACACGAGACAAAGTCTCGCCATCCTTGTTTCCAAGGAGCTTCTTGCTGAGCTTCCAAGATAGGCCTGCTTGTTTGGGCCATCAGTACATGGCATTTTCAGTATTCTTAGCCAGCACCATAATTCAGATGCATCAATCCGTCACCCTGTTTCTGCATTCAGTTTCCAACTCTCATATGCATTTGAGGTTACTCGAAACTCCCCTGACTCCGGTCACGCACACCTTAGTCCTCAAAGCAACATCCTCACTCTGCGACACTTTGACGAGGTCTTGTGCTGCAGAGGGCCCAACGCAGTGTGTCCTGTGTGGTCTCGACTGCTGCAGAAATCAGTGTGCTTGGCATATGGCAATGCAAATGGTGAAATTTTGCCATGCAGAAAGTGGCGTAATTGAAATATTCTTAACTGAGACTCGATCCACTTTTTCTCAAATTTTATTTTGGAATAATTATGAGTAATCCCTTTCATGTTTTCTGTTCTGGGTCTGACGCATAGTGACCCTTTGCACAACACAGCCTCATCCCCAGCGCCCCCCTCCTCCCAGTTCTGCGTCTTCCGTTTGAGCCACGTGGCGCACCCACTGCGTCTGTCCCTCTTGCAGAGCCTGTTCTTTCTTTTCCTTGGTTCCAGGGACTTCCCCGTGTTTGCTGTTGTTACAGACACATTTCATGTGCTAAAGCCCCTCCATTCCCGTGGATGCATAGCTGATGGAGTCCTTCCTCACCCCTTTTCTCTTAAATGACTGTGATCCTTTCATCAGGAGGAGAGTAATCTGATTGCTGTGGATCAGCTGGGTCAGAAGCTATTGAACAAGATCGGTCTGTCCTGGAACAAGAAGTACAGAAAACAGTATGGACCCTTGCGAAAGGTAACTTACAGGGTGTTCCTGTGGAGACCTCGTCTCTGACAGCGTGTCACTATGATCTCAGGGGGACACATTTAAAATAGGGGGAGGTGAAATCAGTGATTCTGCTTAATAGCTAGCTATTATCGAGCCAAGAGGTAAATAAAAATACCGGCTGGAGAGGCCCCTGACCAGACCAGCCACAAAAAGCTGGTCCTAAAGCTTATCATTTAAAATGGCTGGAGGGGAGTTTTGCCATTTTACCTTTCAGTATGGTATTAGCTATGTAAGAGTCTCATTGTTTTGTAAGTACCACTGGCAAGTTTGATGAAGCTCCCTTTTGTTCTTTGACTGATAGTTTTTATCTTAATCGGAGATTCAATTTTTTTTTTCAGAGATTCAGTTTTATTGACTACATGAATTATTTTCTTTCTATTCATCTGGTCGGTTGTGTTGCTTTTCTTTTTTTTAATGTTACAGCAGTCTAATTCTTGGACCACATCATACTTGTTCTTCATAGCTTCTCATATTTTGTTTTTCTTAAAGAGCAGATAGTAAATATTTTTAAGTTTTGTGGACTAGAGGTAAAATATCAATGTAAAATGTGACTTTTAGGCTGAGCCCCGGTGGCATAAGTGATTGAGTGCGGGAGTGCGGCCCGCGGGCTTGGCGGTTCAAATCCAGCGGCAGCTCTCAGAAGCAGCCCTGGGTAGCTCCCACGACCACTAGAGGATAGTGATGCCACAAAAAAAATAGGACTTTTAACGGTAACCATTAGAAATATAGGGACCCTTCTTTCCTCAGAGATGCATGAAAAGAGGCAGCAGGCTGTAGTTATCGAGCCTGGGCCTTGATAGGAAGAACCAAGTGCAAAGCAAGTAAACACAAACTATCCCACACCCAGGGAGGCTGTCGTCCCCTGCTCACAGCCCAAGTGGAGGAGGAATCCTAAGAGCAGCCAGAGGAAAAGACTGCATGAGACTCCTGGGAAGGATGATAAAAATGACACCTGACTTCTCCCCCAGAGAAATTAGAGTCAGAATTCATCTTAAAGAGCTGAGAGAAAAGCAGCAATAGACACTATTAATCTAGAAGTCTGCACTCGTCAGAAATATCTTTTGAAAAGTGAAGGCAAAATCAAGATTTTCAGACACAAAAGCTGAGAATGTTTTTGGCCAGCCGTCTGGACTCCTCGGAAACACGTGAGGAAGCACTGCAGGCTGAAGGGGATGATTCTAGATTTAAATTGAGGTGCCAGGGGGGCGGGGCCCAGACACCTACATACATGCAAAGTAGGAATTGTCCATCCCTTTCCTAAAGGGCTTCTCAAAATAATGGCATTCTGTTATCTAGAAAAATAAGCACAACCCAGCAAAAATGGCTGGAGGTAGGTAAGTGGAATCGTGAGTGTAATCTTCTTATGGTTGTGCTTGAAGTGGTATGATGTTATAGTGTAGTCCCCAGAAAGACCATTAAAATTACTCTTTAATTTGCAAAGTCAGCAAAGGGGGTAAAAATGGACTGTGGAAAATTGCTTGCTTTTTGTCTAAAGTTTACTGTTGAGAGTTCTTATCTGAAGTGTATTGTTTTTAGCAAGAGGGTTAGCCTGATGAGAGTTCTCTGCCAATTCCAGAATCTGTACTACTGCAGCAGAATTCAAATCTTAACAAATAGAAAAGCAGGGGATTTGCCTATGAAGAAAAGTCAGAAGTTTCAAATCACTGCTAGGGTATTGTTCTTCATTCTTTGAAAGCAGAGTTTACCACCTGTTCTCATGTGTTGGCATCTTCTTTGCTCATAAGCCATTCTCCTCATGATAGAGCAGTCTTTGTGAGTGGCAAGCTGGTAGTACCACAAGGCACGTTCTTTCTAAGAGGAAGATGAGAAAAATCCCTTTCGTTGTGGATTGACAGGACAGGGAATGTCATGCACAGCCTCCCAGAGACTTGGCTACAGCAGAAATGTGTGCTGAGGGAGAGAGTTGAAGGGCCCAGGACTGCTTAGAGATTGGAGAAGGGGAGGGGAGAGTGGAGGAGGGAGCCAGGGCTAGGCCTGGTGGAGACAGACAAGAGGAACCTGAGAAGGAGTCTTGGGGGTCATGAGTCCCAGTTGACCCAACGACTGGTGAGCAGCAGCTTTGATTTTCTGAGCTAACCTCTCAGCTCCAGGATGGACCACACTGTTTGGGGAATGTTCTGAGATACTTCCAGCTGCACAACCGATTAATGTAATTGCATTCAATAAACTGCACACCCGTGGCAAGTTGGCAAAAGTGATGTGACAAGTTAACGTATGAAAAGAGAAGAGAGTTGTTCTGAGACTGATTGTGGTGATGATTGTACAACTTGTCTTACTGTGCTTGAACTATTAAGTTGAACGAGAGGTAATCGTACACTAAAAGGAGTCTTTTAAAAAGTGCTGAGACATAACATTTACAGCCATGACAAAACAGTGCCAGGGCTGCTTAGGTACAAACCCCTCGTCCTGAGGTCCTTCCGATCGGTCTGGGGTGACACAGCAGCACCTGGGAAGAGTCCCTTGGTTCCCTCGGCCGCTGTTTACTGTGAAGCTGAAACATGTCCCCTTGACAGTTGTATTTTCCAGCAGTTTTACTGGCACATCATTTACACACTGTGTAAGTGGGTAGTTCAGTCAGATCGAGAAGAATTGTACAGTCATCACCACAGTCGGTTCCAGAGCGTTTCCCTCATTCTTGAACTCGTCCTTGTTAGCTCCCATTTCCCCCAGCCTCCCCTGCCGGACCCCGAAGGAGCCATCAGTCTACTTACTCTCAGACAAACAAAACTACCAAGAATAACAAAGTGAAACAGATGAGACCTCCATCAAAAAGGAAACAGAAAGTATTTTTAAAACTAGAACAGATGTCAGTGGATCAAAAGGGAGAGCAAATGATAGGTTGATGAATTGTCCTAACTGCATCCACAACAATCCACTTTCCAGTGCCTTCCACGTGTTAAGGCTGTTCACATCCCTGTCCGTGGTCAGAGGGGAGTCACGAGCGGCTTATCTACGTGTATTTCCCCTTTCAGTTCTCCTTTTCGTGTGGGTGTAACGGCAGAAGATTAAGGGTGGGGGTCAATGAGTTCATGTTAAGGGTGAAGAGATAACATCCGAGCGTAGGGAGGGGATAGGGCTGCCCAACTCAAAGAATAGAAGATGGTGGGACTTTTACAGGACCTCTCTGAAGCCCCCTGTCACGGATGTTGTGGAGTTGTACCTTTAGAATCTTTTGACTTGGGGTCTGTTCTTTGAGAGGCTTAGTGTGCGTGTGGTGCCGTGGGAGAAGGAAGCATAGAACGACTAACAGAAAGTCTGGCCATTGGAAGCCACTACCCACTCTGCAGGGGGGAGAGGTGGCCGTGGGTCCTCTTTAAGAGGTACAGCCTCCACCCTGGGCTGGTCCTGCTCTGTCCCTGAGGTCTCGGTGAGTTGGAATGGACTCAGAGCAGAGGCGTCTACAATGCTGTGGGTTGGGCTCAATTTGGGGGTTGCCTAGGTTGCTCATCAAAACCTCAGAAGCATTCAGCAAAGCCGCTTTTTGGAAGGCAGTAATTGAGATGCTTTTCAGAGTATTACAGAACCACTTTGTCCCTCAGTGAAATCCAGCAGACTGTGTCACAGAGAGCAGTTGGATTTTTATGAAATAGACTGCCTCCCTCTAGCTGGCCAGGCCAAAAAATAAAGGACAAGTTACTATCTCAGAAGGAAGAGAACTTTTTTGTTAATGGCATCTAGTTTGAAAACATGGTTACTGACCAAGCATTTGTGTTTTGTCTTGCTTTTTGTGTTGTTTCTTGGTAGTTCTTACAGCTCCATTCTCAGATATTTCTACTCAGTGCAGACGAAAGTACAGTGAGTCTGTCCAAGAACTGCTCTCTCCAGCCCAAGTCGGATCCCCAAAGGAAAGAGGGGTGCATTGTCAAGACTCTCTCTTCAGAATCCCCGGGGTTCAATGACAGCACCTCCAGCCCCCATTGGTTTGATATAAATGACTCCAAAGTCCAGCCAATCGAGGAAAAGGACATTGAGCAGCAGTTTCAAGGGAAGGAAAGTGCCTACATGCTGTTTTATCGGAGATCGCAGCTGCAGAGGCCCCCAGAAGGTACGGAGAGCTAACAATTCCTGCCGGTTTGAGTAAGCTCAGTAACTAACGTAGACTGGAAGCACTTTTCTCTTTAGAAGACAAACATCCACTGTTATTTGAATGCTTTCACCCTTTGTAAAGGAAGGTTACTCTTGAAATACAGTAAATATTCCCCACAAAATTTAACCACCTGTCATTTATAAAGATCAGATGTTTCTACTTATTCCCACAAACAGGAGGTTAAAAGTGGAGCTTCTACCTCAAATTTTCACACTAGACACACTTGCAACAGGTACTACTCGACTCCCCTTTCTGTAAAGAACATGGGGTGTGATTTCTCCCCCCCCCCTCCCCCGCCGCCCCACTGGGGTGGGGGGCGGGCTGGGCCCTCTGTCATCCAGCCACACCTGCCTCTGACTTGTCTGTGGCCTGCTTGCTGCACTTCTCCACTCTCCTGCCCCTTTTCCTTCCCCTTTAAGTCACACTCCCAGCAGATGGAAGTACGTACTTTAGGTATGTACTTAAAGGTCAGAGATGGATGCATAAGTTATCGGGGAAATTCAAATGTCCATTTTCTGAGTAATTGAAATATCTTTGAAGCATTTTTTTTACTGAGACCTTAGAAGGTAATAAAGAATATTTTTAACCAAAGCACGAACATGAATAAAACTTCGATCACTTCCCAAGTCTACCAAAAAATAGAAAATCCTAACTGGGGGAAAAGACTAGATTGAAAAGTAATCACGCTGAAAAATGTAGATACTCCTCTTCGAGGCTAGTGGTGGTGCTTCTTCAGAATAAAGCCTTTGATCATTTGCATGTAGCTCCAAGAGGATGCACCGTGGCTGTGAAGCACTCCTTTAGTTGCTGACCGTCTGAGAGGGCAGCTCTTTTCCTGGGGAAAGATAAGTGATGGACAGAAGTCACAGTTACATGTGGCCATATGGAAATGCAGAGCCACAGCAGTAGTTTCCTTTTTTGCACAATTTCATTGTATCATGAATATATTTGGAAAGTATACAAAACGAGTTTTCCGCTGAGCCCCGGAGGCGTAGTGGTTGAGTGCGGGACTGCGGCCCACTGGGATGAAGGTTCAATTCCGGCTCCCAGGAGCAAAGGCTGGGCCTCCTACTCCCACCACCTGGGGGCAGTGATGCCTAATAAAATAAATTAAAAAAAAAGAGTTTTCCGCTGAGCCCCGGTGGCGTAGTGGTTGAGTGCGGGACTGCGGCCCACTGGGATGGAGGTTCAATTCCAGCTCCCAGGAGCGAAGGCAGGGCCTCCTACTCCCACCACCTGGGGGCAGTGATGCCTAATAAAATAAATTAAAAAAAAAAAAAAGTTTTCCGCTGAGCCCCGGTGGCGTAGTGGTTGAGTGCGGGACTGCAGCCCACTGGCTTGGCGGTTCAAATCCAGCAGCATCAAGGCTAGGTAGCTCCCACGACCACCAGAGGGCAGTGATGCCTAATAAAATAAAATAAAGAAACAAGAGTTTTCCAATATCTTAGGAATTTAATTAGAGATCCAGCCAAAATCTCCAGAGGTTTTTTCCAAGGCGGTAAAGAAGGGATAGAACTTTAAAATATGGCAAAAAATTGATGGAGGGAAATTTTGCTGCATGGATACCAGCCTATTTCTAACATGGTAGCAAGCCAGACCGCTGGAGAGTGGTCAGAGCCTGGAGAAAGGGCAGAAGCCCCTGAGCTGGTCTGAACTGACTGTGGCCTTCATTTTAATCCAGGGTTAAAGCGTAAGTTTTCGGATCGGTTAAGTGGGGAGAAGTGAATTGTTAAGTATAAGGAGAAACTGAGATACTAGAACTGTAAGCTGTTTGTTATATGTACTAAGTGGAAACGCGTCAGACCAGCTCAGTGCCACCTAATGACAGCAGCAGCAAGCACTTCAGTGAGGTTGATCCTTTGGATTTTATGTCAAAAGTCATCTTCACATGAATAAAATGTAAGTATCTGGGTGTTAGGAAAAAAATTTCAAAGCTTCAAATAAAAAAAGAGAAAACACTGTAACCCTTCAAGAGAAAGTGAAGTATATTAGTAAGCATCTGAGAAATACATTTCCCTCATGCTCAGAGACCCTATTATTGATTGAAGGCTTTAGGAAGGAGGTCGTCAAGTTCCAATGCCAGTGAGAAATGCACAGGATGGTTGTGTACTTGGTACAAAATTCTTGGTATACTTGGTACAGAGCAAAATTCATGGAACAGAATGTAAAATTCATGGTACAAAATCCTTCCAGCTCTGCTAATGCCAAAGGGACACACCCAACACATAGGCTTTCAGCTCAAGCTCGGTGGATTAGCAGACCAGCTGCCCGAATGAAATGCCCAAAGGCATCGCTCCGGTCAGCCTCCTCGCTGCGCTGGCTCCAGATCGGGTCCTCCATTCTCTTCTACGCCCTCGCTTCTGGTTCTGCTGCTGCTGCTGCTCCGAATGACAGCTGTCTTCTGGATCCAGGAAGGTTGCTGTGTGGGGGGATCTTGGGTCCAGAGGACGTACTCCATTCTCACTCTTGACGGCGATGAGATCCGCCGTCGGGGGCCGGTGCAGCCACTCACAGGCGGATCCTATTGGTTTCTCCCCAACTCATCAAACTCGCACAGGAAAAGGTCGTTTGGTGGGAGGTAGAAGACGTGGCCAGAATAGCCACATTAAATAAGTCATAGCCCCTGCACCAGGAACTGGTCCTGATTCCAAAGAGGATGTAGGACAAGGGGTGACATTGCTGGTGCCAGGTTGATCTTGGCTGAAAGCAAAGAATACCCAAAGCACTGTTACCTGTGTTTTCATTGACTATGCCAAGGCATTCGGCTGTGTGGATTACCACTATGGATAGCCTCAGGAGAACAGAAATTCCAGAACAGTTCATTCTGCTCGTGCAGAACCTGTACTTGGGTCGAGAGGCAGTTGTGTGAACACAAGAGAATCCTGCAGGTTCAAATTCAGGAAAGGTGTGTGTCAGGGTTGCGTCCTCTCACCATACGTTGTCAATCTGTGTTGACCAAATCATCAGAAGCTAGATTATAGGAAGAAGAATGCAGTGTCAGGATTGGGGAAAGGTTTGTTAACAACCTTTGACCAGCAGGTGACACAACCTTGTTTGCTGCAAGTGAGAATTTAAGGCACTTGCTAATGAAGCATCAGGGATTGCAGCCTTTGTATGGATTACAACTCAGTGAAAAGAAAACCAAAATCCTCACCACTGGACCGGACCAGCAGGTGACAGACATCATGAGAAATGGAAAACAGGTTGGAGTTGTCAAGGATTTTGCTTGCTTGGATCCACAGTCAGTGCTCATGGAAACAAAAGAGAGCAAATGACTCGTTGCATGTGATAAACTGCTGCACAAGACATCTTTAAAGGGTTGCCAAGCAGGGAGCTCACTTCAGGGCTGAGGTGCTCCTGACCTATTGCCTCATGCCCGTGGAAGTGGGGCGTTGGACCAAGAAGACCAGAGAAGATGCATTTGAATTATGGGGCTAGAGAAGAACTTTGAAAGAACAAGCCTACCTGATTAAGAAGAAACAGACAGCATGAGTCTTACAGACATGGATGACAAGATGGTCTCACGTAGCTTGGATGAGTTTTCAGGAGAGACCCGTCCCTGCAGAAGGACATCCTGCTTGGTAAAGTAGTTGGACCGCAAAAAAAAGAGAAAGACCTTCAACACGATAGGTTGGCAGAGGGACTGCATCTGTGGCTCAAACAAAATTTGGACCAGACAGTGTTTCCTTCTGCTGTACGTGGAGCTGCTCAGGGTTGAAGCCCGTCCCGCAGCACCCAGCAGCAGCAGCAGCAGTAGCAGCAGCAGCAGCAGCAGCAGCAGCATGTGCTCCTTAACGTAAAGGGCATCTTTGGAAAGCACCAACGTGCCTGCAGGAAAAAGACCTAGCGACCAGCCTCAAAACGTAGGGGGCAGTGTTGCCGGGTCACATGGGGACTGAGTCGGTGCCAACTTGACCTTGCATAACAACCTTTAAGGTCGTAGGAAAGTGCTCAGTATATGCGATGGAAAAGCAGGTGACGCACTGCTGTGATCCCAGTGATTTTTGAAACGTGTATGTGTAGTCCACCCATTACATGGGTACAGGAAAGTTGATCTGAAGTGAATACGGCAACCTCTTCCTTTACTGTGCTTCACAGTTAGCTGCAATTTTGTGAACAAATCGATGGAAACCATGCATCCAGCATATAATTTTTCCCAGAGTGTTCTCACTTCCCGTCTCTGGGCCTTTGTTTCACTAGTTCAGACCATGATTTGACCACGCTCTCGCCCATGGCACAGACCACAGAGTATGTACACAGGGAACTCGAAAACACCTGACTTGGCTTTGTGGTGATACCGGCGTCATTGCGGTGGTCTGGAAGCTCACCAGCGGCATCTCGGGGGTCTTCCAAGGAGGCAGACTTAGCAGTGGTTATTTCTGGGACTGGAATTATGGAATATAGCGATTTCCAGAATCTGTACAGTGATCGGGGCCGACATCAGCAGTGAGGAGTGCAATCCGATGTTTTCTGTTTTACAGAGTCTGAGAGATGGAACTCTCGGGTGTGGAAAGTAGCACCCTGTGACCTGACACCATCGGGACTCATCTTCAAAGGGGCACAGGGAGGTTCAGAGGACGTGGCTGTCCCCACAGCTCTGGGGGTAGCCGTGTTCCCAGTGCACAGCCCGGACCTGCCACTGGTCAGCAAAGTTAACGAAAGGTTTTGTTCACAGCTCGAGCTAATCCACGGTACGGGCTTCCTTGTCGCCTGTTGAGCGAGATGGATGCAGCGAACGCTGCCCTGCAGGCAGAAAGGTAACCTGGCCTCACGTAGCCCTTACGGTCTCTCTGGAAAATGAAGTCAGGTCTTCAGCCTTCCATGATGAGCATTACAAAGAAAAGAAAGTGGGGGGCGGGAGGGTGGCCATGTCCATTTACCTACTTGCTGAATTCTGTAGCCAGGCTGTCACTCTGGTGGGGTTTTTCCTCACCCTGGGGGAGACCTAAATGCACCAGAAATGGCCCTTGCTGAGAGAGGGGTCAAAAGACAGTTGGGGGCTGAGCCCCGGTGGCGTAAGTGGTTGAGTGCAGGACTATGTCCCATGGGCTTGGCGGTTCAAATCCAACAGCAGTTCTCAGGAGAAGTGCTGGGTAGCTCCCACAACCACCAGAGGGCAGTGATGCCCCCCCAAAAAAAGGCAGCTAGTCTGAGCAGATTGTCTCCTGTGGGACCACAGAGAGCCACCGTTCAACCCCGTCCTGTTCTGATCCAGCAGAGGGAGGACAAGCTCACAAATTCACAAAGAAATATGGATTCTACAAATTGTTGGGCTTAATGTCATTGGTGGGTAAACACAAGAAGGGACTCTGCGGGGATGGTTTGCACATGTGGTGATCCTCTCTTGGGTCTGTCCTAAACTGGAAAGTGTGCTTCCTGATGGCTGCCAGAGTCCCTCGGGGATTGGGTGAGAGAGAGACAGGGTGTTTAGGACACAATGCTGAGTGGGATTTTTCAAAAACAAGAGGACAGATAGCGTGTGAGCCAGTTGTAAAATCACTTAGCAAGACAAAGTGTTCATAACCAGAAACAGCAGCCAGACTCTGAGAAGATTCTAGGGGTGTGAGGGGAAGCAGTAGACGGGCGACAGGCAGGCATGCACTCAGTGAAGGGGAAGAGGAAGCCCTACAGGAGGGCGATGGGGAACAACGGGGTGGTGGAAGGGTGTTGGCATGGAGTGGACAGCCATTGGGAGGTGAGTGAAAAGCTAATCGTCTGATATGTAAACTCCCAACCAGTTCTCCATGTTAAGAAAGCTGTCCCCACGCCCGCCTTGATCACTGGCCTGGGACTCAGGAAATGACAGGTGCAGTGAGCCCAGGACTGTCAGCGGTGAGGTCAGCAGTTGAAACCACTGGCTGCTCTGCGGGAGAAAGGGAGGGCTTTCTACGGAAACGACTCTTCTCAGCCCCGCAGGGGCCAGTTCTGCCCTGTTCCTGGGGTCACTGACGGTGGTCAGGCTGTGTAGGCCATGCTCAAACTGCTTTTCCGTGGAATTCACGGTGACAGAGCTGGATTCCTGCTCCTGAGAAACAGGCGAATGACTGTGGCGCATAGAAGGGAGGGTCTTCATGACCAGGGGAGAGCGGGTTTGAAAGGAAGCCCAGCATCTTTGTGTATGGGTTTGTGTTTGTTTTTAAGGGCCGAATGTGAGTCCAGAGACAGCGCCTGTGAGCTGCACCTCCACCTGGGCCTGAGGTACCACTTTCTCAAGGGGGCGCTGCACCCCATCGCCTCGCAGACCAAGAGTGTGTGGGATTTGACCTTCGATAAAAGGAAAACATTAGGGGAACTTCGAAGATCAGTGTTTCAGGTAACTCGGCCTCTTGGCTCTCGGCTTAGACACACTGCCCATTGCAGCAGAGTTCGCGTCCACCTGGCTCAATTCAACCCTGGGAAAATCCTCTCTGCCAATGAGGTCTTTCTCTGCTGTGAGATCTGGTAAAGCTGAGCTCAACGACCGACATGGGGGAGCATCCATTCCTTGGGGATATTTTGAAAGGGTTTGCAAAAGACTGGTGTTGTGTCTTCTCTAAACATCGAGTCAAGGTCACTAGCACAGCTAGCGTGGCCAGGCCTGGAAGGTTGCTCCTTATGGATTCTGAATCAGTGGTCAGCAGAACCTTGCACACTCTCTCTCTCTCTCCATGCACAAGTCTCGGCAGATTGTGTCTCTCAAGGAGTTGGTCCATTTCGTCTTAGACACTGGATAGGTGTTGTTCATGGTGCTCCTTTCCTGTTCCTCTGATGACCAGGCCCCGTGGGGACAGCCAGCCCTCCCTTTCATTTGTGATGTGAGTACAGGGAACCCTGCGAGGGCTGGACCTCGGTGGGATGCACGGTTTCTGCCCTTGGCAGGGTGCAGTCTGACCACCCTTCTGCCCATGCTGCACATAGGTTCCGACTTTCAGGAGTTTCAGCATCATCCGTCTCTTCCCTCCTCTTTCTGGGTTAGCCAGGCTAGAGGGCTTAGTGATCTCGTCAAAAAACCGGTTTTGGGGTTCATGGATAGACTCTATTAATATCCTATTTTTTATTTTGTTGATCTCTCTAATTTTTATTACGTATGTATTTTCTTGTGTTTACATTGGCATTCTTTTTTCTTTTTCTTTTTTCAAGTTTCCATCTAGGTCAATGGTTCTCAACCTTCCTAATGCCTTAACCCTTTAATACAGTTCCTCGTGTGGTGACCCCCCCCCCATCAAATTGTTCTCGTTGCTACTTCATAACTCCAATTTTGCTACTGTTAAGAATCAGTCGGCTGACCGCTGTGTAAGGGTCGCTTGACCCACAGCTTGAGGACCGCTGACCTAGGAGGAAGAGTGTTGTTTTGTTGTTGTTGTTGCCGCCTTTGAGTCCTTTCCAATTGACAGTGGGCCTGTGTCCAACAGAGTGAATTACTGCCTGGCCCTGCGCCGCCTCACAGTGGTTTCCGTGCTTGAGCCGAGTGTGTGGATCCATCGCCTAAGGACTTTCTTCCTGTTTGCTCTCCCTCTACTTGGCCAAGCAAGATGTCCTTTTCCAGGGGCAGGGCTCTCTTGACAGCATGTCCACGGTGTGTAAGGGGCAGACCTAACGTCTCCTCTGGCCGACCTTCTTCCAGCACAGCTTTGTCCTTGTGGTGGTCCCCAGCACTTTGAATAGTCACGGATCACACCGGCAGTTCTTCTGTGCAGTGGCTCTCAGGAGCATGTGAGGCGATTGGAAAGGCCAAGGCTGGGGTAAGCTGCACCTGCCGTCATGCTCACAGGAAGGCTGCTTTGTTTTCCCAGAGAGCTCGGTACAGCGTGTTTCCCAGTGCAACCAGCCGTTTGCGCTCTACTCCTCCTTCTGTGAGCTCTGATTGTAGATCCAAGAAAGGTCAAATTCTGGACAATCTTTTCTTCGTTTATCATGGTAATACCTGTTGGTTCCATCCTAAGGATTTTGGCCTTTACCTTGTCTTGCGAAGCATACTGAAGGCTGCATTCACTGAAGGCTGTATTCATTCATCACTTTCAGTAAGCAAGGCTGTGCTGTATGTCACAGGTCTTTAATAAGCCTGCCTCCAATCCCGATGTCACATTTTTCTTCACATAAGTCAGCTTCTCTATTTGCTCAGCCCACAGATTGAATAAAGATGGTGAGAGGCTACAGCCCTGATGCACACCTGTCCTGATTTGAAACAATACAGCAGTGGTTCTCAGCCTTCCTAATGCTGTGACCCTTACATACCCTCATGTGGTAACCCCCCACCATGGAATTCTGTTGGTTGCTACTTCGTAACTGTCAGTTTGATCCAGTTCGGGTGACCCCTGTGAAAGGGTTGTTCAATCCCCAAAGGGATCGCCTCCCACAGGTTGAGAACTGCTGCAATGCAGTGTTTCCTTATTCTGTTCATGCAACTGCCTCTTGATCATAAACAGGTTCCACAGGAGCTCAGTAAATGTCCATTCCTGTCAAGGCTATCCTTAGTCTGTTTTGATCCACACAATCGAATGTCTGTGCACAGTCAATGAAACACCAGTCCCATCTTGCTGGGATTCTCTGCTTTCAGCCAAGAATTCTCTGACGTCAGCAATGCTATCCCTTGTTCCAGGTCCTCTTCTGAATCCGGCCTGAACTCGATGGTCTTTGACAAAATGTTGCTTATGTGCGACATCGGTGGTAGACACTGTTCTCTAATTGGCGCATTTTGTTGGGTCTGTGGAAGCGCAGAGGGTCAGTTTAAGAAAACTATCTTAATGTATGTGTTTAATGCTGTACATGTTCCTCTAAGCAATGCTTTGTCTGTGGCCCACAAATGTTCATTTTCATTCCGTGTGACATGTGTGTCTTGTGCTGCTGATGGAGAGTTGGATTTAAGCATTGAGTAAGCATCAACGTGTCAAAAATAGTCCAGTAGTTCTGACTTGGCATCGACCGTTTCTCGCTGTTAACTCTGGCAGGTTTGAGGGAGGCACAGTCTGAATTGTGGGGATCTGAATCTGTTTGGGTGGCATTTCATTTACCTTCAGATATTTTCCCCCATGAGTTCTAGGAGCCCTCTGCTCTGTGCCCTGTTATCTAGTGACTATTCGTGACTGTGCAGTTAGAGGCAAGTCATTGCCGAGAGACAGACATGGACCCAGTCAGTGCCTGAAGTACTCAGAGGTCCTCGGCGACCTTCCTCAGGGGAGCATTTGACAGTGTTGCAGAGAACGACCTTTGTGAGCCCCCATTTGGGGAGGCGACCGCAATCCCAGAGACTGGTTCTAGAAACGTGTAGAGCACATCCGCAGAGCCTGTCCCTTTTTGCATTTACGGTGGGAGTTGTTCCTGCCGTGTGAAGAGAAGGGTGTGCTCTCGGCGGGGCTCCAGTCCCCACGCAGTGTGTGCTGATCGCAGTACACGAGTCCTTCCCCTCGGACTGGGGACACTCCTGGTTTTGTCCTCCCTTTGTTAGGGGCAGAGGGCGGACATCCTCGTTCCTAGACTGGGATGCCCATCTCCACGTCCATCCTGGGGGGTGGGGGGTGCGGCAGGGTGTCCGGGTCCTGGCGGGAAGCAGGAGAGTATAGTGTTAGGCTTTTCCCTGTTTAACCAGCCTGTTGTTCTGGGTGAGGGGGAAGTCTGCACTGCTCATCCCTTAGGCCATCGGTATGGGACAGTGGCTTTACCCGGGGAAAGGAGCACATGTGCGTTACTTCTCATGTCCCTTCTCTTCCCCCCTCCCTGCCAAGCTCTTCGGATTTTGGGAAGGAGACATGGTTCTCAGCATCGCCAAGCCCCTCCCAGCAGGACTCCACGTTTACCAGGCGCTCGATGGTGAGTGAGGTGCTGCTCCCGTGCAAGGCGTGCCCCTTACCAACTTCCCACCCTCCAAAACCCATGCAGGGATGATGAGGTCATCGTCGGTTGAATCAGCGATCCAGTTTAGAACACACCTCATTTACATACCGTGTGTGCATTTTTCTCCCATGAGGACGATGCCGGTTTTCCAAAACAGAAGCCACCCCTTGGCTTACTTTTCGTTATCATTGTTAAATATTACACAGATTTGGGGCATGCTGGTTTGCAGGCATTTGAGCCTCCTTTCTGTGACTCGAGTTTTCTGCTGAACGCCCAGCTCGTTTTTGTAGCAAGTCGTCTTTGATCTTGGGGGCCCTGCCGATCGTTCTCACCGCGGCCTCCTCTCTCTAGGAGATGACCTGACCCTGAATGACATGGAGATTGCTGACGAGGAAGACATCTTTGTGTGGAACGGGGCGGAGGTAAAGACAGGGACAGCGTCGGCAGGGTCCCTGGGGTGGGACTGCTTCTTACATTTGCGTGAGGGTGGGCAGATGCAGGAACACCACCGTGACCGGCAGCCACTACGCCGGCAGCACACTGGGCTGTGCGTGGGGCTCGGGACAAAGGTGTCCGTCTCTCAGTGGAGGGAGGGCACCGCAGGGAAAGTGTGTACTGCTGGACCTTGGCAGGTGAGGGCCATGTGGCAGGCAGTGAGCGTGCAGACGGGGGGGAGGGAGGAGTCTGGTGTCAGGGTCAGGAAGGACACTCAGCAGGCCAGCATCTCTCAGGACGTCCTCAGGCCAGCTCCCATCTCCTGATAATCCCAGTCACCCCAGGTTTCTCTCCTAAAACTCCCCCACATAATTCCACCCCTGGGGATTCCAGCTCAGCGGCCGCATAGGACAGCAGAACAGCCCCTGTGGATTTCCAAGAGGGCAGAGAGCCACCCCTTGCTGGGGAATGGCTGGTGGATTTGAACCTCTGACCATGCAGTTAGTCTCCCCACACATAACCCACTCTGCCGGCAGGACTCCAGTGTCAGCCCCGTGAACACTCAGTCTGCTCACCCTGCCCCACCTCCCAGAAAAGCATCTCCGTGCCTCCCCATTACCACCCCCAGCTCTTCCTACGGCCTTCCTCCCCTGCCCTCCAGGCTCATGGGCCCTGGGGCTCGCCGTTCCTGGTGGACACACTGTCCCTCCATGTCCCATGCTCTGGTCACTCACTGACCCTCCGCTGAGCTTGGCAGCCCTGGAGTCCTCTTTAGCGCCCATTGTACAAAGACCTCCTCACTCGATCCTGGCTAGGTGTCCTTTCCTACACCAACCCGCAAATTGGTGTCTTACTCAGTACCTTGACACACTCGCTGATGCGCTTGTCCCCTGCCCAGCTGTGAGCTCCTAGGTGACCAGGGACAGTGTCCAGTCTTCTTGGTAGGCCCTGCTCCCCACTGGTGCTCAGCCAGCATTTGGTTTTCAGGGGAGGGAAGAACCTAAGATGATGTGGCTGTCTGTGGGAACACAGCAGTCAGTGGCACGAAGGCGGGGGCACCGAGCGGACAGTGGCGGCCCACAGCCTAGGGAGGCTCTGCAGGGCCCAGCACGGCCTGCTCGCTCCTGGTCTCGCTAGATTGGAACTCTCGGGTTAGATTTCTCACCTTTATCTTTAGAGCTTTAGTGCGTGGCCTGGGAGGGACCCAGAGGGGCTACTTCAAACGTGTCTAGACTAAGGGGGTAGATGAGGGGTCATCTCAGAAACCTGGACCTGCTAGTGCTCACGAGGGCTGGGGCTGGGGGGTAGGCTGCCCTGTTCTAAAGGGACTTTGGGTGGAGGTGATAGTGGTGGCTTCACTGGAGTCATGATGCATGACACATAATGACAGCTGGGACCTCTAGAGTAGAGCAGTGCTATAGTCGGGTCATTAAAGGAGGGGGGCGGGGTAGAGGCATGGCTGAGGGTAGATGTGGGGAGAGAGTGGCGTGTGGTCTGGGCCCGGGAGGGGGGTGGACTGAGGACTTGCGATACCAATCTAGCCTGTTGGAATGCCCACACTGCTCCCAGGGCAGGGCGGTGTGGCAGGACTGCTATCCTGGGGAGTCACTGGGCCCTCTGGAAGCGTGTATGTGAGGAGAAATCGCCCCAGAGAGCACATCAGGCTCACGAGTGGCAGAGGAAAGGCAGTCATCGTTTCAAAATAGACCCCGTGAAAGCCATACTTTGGTTGGGGAAAGCAGAAAGGGTTGTTATGCGGACGCAGTCTTCTGCCGTGTGGCTATGCCAACTGCGTTGTTCATAGATGCGAGCCCTCCTGACAGTGTCTTGGTGTTGTCTTGTAGGTTGGTGGCATCCAGCTTCAAACTGGTATCGACTGTGAGCCCCTGCTCATAACTGTTCATCTCGCAACCGGCAGGGAAGGGGACAAGTGCCAGCATGTGTTCCCCGCGAACGCCCCAGTCTCCGCTCTCCTCAGCGTGCTAGCCATGCCAGCAGGGGCCGTCCTGGTGAGCAGGACTTTGTCCTCGGGAGAAGAGAGCTGGAGTCTTCTTTCCCCGGGAGACCTGGAGACGACCTTCCGAGAGCAGGGCCTGCGGGACGGGAGCTCGGTTCTCGTCCAGGATGCTGTCAGTAACGGCTACAGGTGACGATGCGTTGAAAAGGGGGTGTGCGAGTCTTAGGTTAATGACCATGAGATCGTGCTGAGGCGCCCTTTGACCCCCTGGACGTGAGCTCTACACAGGAATGCCCCAGGTTGATGCCCATGCCGACCCCTAGCGACTGGACAGGACAGGGTAGAGGGGAACAAACAAGGTTGTAAAGTGGTGTTTGGGCAGTGGTGCGACTGCATGATACAGAGAGCCCGGCTTTTGTCGGTCCGCTCTACAGGCGGTCAGTCCTGGACATGGACTCACTCTTACAAGCAGTTTCTCACAAGTTCTCTTGTGCCCGCGGCTGCGAAGCAGAAAGGAGCGAAGCTTCCACAATGCTGGTGCTGCCTCTGAGGGGCAGGACGGGAAGCTGCAGCTGCAGCCCTGACATCGGAGCCGAGGGGGAGGGACTCACGGATGCAGGAGGGGGGATTGTGGGCAGCACCTGAAGGCTGCCGTCTCGGAAACCCTGCT
Organism: Nesogale talazaci; assembly: GCA_004026705.1. NCBI lineage: Eukaryota > Metazoa > Chordata > Mammalia > Afrosoricida > Tenrecidae > Nesogale > Nesogale talazaci. Next base: position 36,324 of record PVJH01007317.1, on the reverse strand, counting down.
GTACTGTGACTGTGCCCCCAGTGTGAGGCGGCACCGTGGTGACGGTGCTCACCTGAATCCGGGCGCCCGGCCATCCCTCGGGAACCAGCCGCTGCTCTGACAAGAAAGCGGCTCTCCCTGGCAGCCTGTGCGGCCTACCCGGAGAGAAGCCTGCCCCCTCACAGCACGGCCTCTGTCCCCTTCCCACGCCGCACGGGCAGCTGCGGTCCCTGAAAAGGCTTCACTCCCGTTCTTGTTCGAAACCCCTGCCACCCGCTCCTCCCACAGCCCTCATCGAGACCTTGCAGCACAGGAGAAGCGCTCCTTGGGGTTTCCAGAATGGTCGCCCTTTGGGGAGCTCCTGGCTCGTGTGTCTCCTGTGACGTCACCGGTGGGCTGGACTGCTGACCTTCCTTACCGTGCCAGGGCTCCTGCCGGGCGCAGTGAGAGCCGCCGTGTGCTCCCGTGCCGAATTCGACAGCAGGCCTCCGACTCAACGGCGCCTCCTCGAAGAGCAGAACGGAGCCCGCCGGGTCCCACGCCGTTCTCACAGACCTGGCGTCTGCCGTCTTGTGGCACGAAGGCCACCCTCTCTCTCACTGTCCCTGAACTCTGCCACACCAGCCACGGGAACAGGTCTCCCGACCTGGCGGCTGCCAGTAGTCTAGGCTGCCTGCTGTAAAGCAGCATCTACCAAGTAAATTCTACTGAGTCCCTCTAAACTAAAGGAGCCGGCTCACAGGGGAGATGCTGGGCCATGCTCATGACAGAAGAAGCTCGCGCGCGCGTGTGGCTATCTTATTTTATTTGGGGGAGAGCGGGGCATCACTGCCCTCTGGTGGTTGTGGGAGCTACTCAGCCTTGCTGCTGCTGGATTTGAACCGCCAAGCCAGTGGGCCGCAGTCCCCCACTCGACCAGTACGCCACCGGGGTTCAGCCCTCCTGTGGGTATTTCATTACAAAAGCCTGATAGGTGGTTGAATTGTTCCTTCAGGTCTTCAGATTGCCCTAGCTGCCCCTATGAGGTTTGGGGGTTCCCCCAGGCCAATAAATCAGACCGGAGGCCTTTTTCTTTTTCCGGCTCACCCTTCCTGTGACAGTACAGCTCTGATGTCACTGTAGCCTACACTGCTGCCCCCCCCCCCCCGGCCCACGCCTACATGTGGGAGGTCCCACTGCTCCGTGCCTTCTGTGAAGGGGAGATAATACCTGGTACCCCTCTGTAGAGCCCTAAGGTGGACATGTGGTGAGAAAGCACCGGCCTGTTGAGAGTGCCGGGTGTCATACTGCAGCCGCGTTCTCACGGTGTCGGGGCAGTCTGTGACCCCATCTCAGTGCTGCAAAGTCTGCCCAGTGTTGGATCCGCTAACTTCCAGTGGAGTTGCAGAAAAGGAGTGCCTGGACGAAGGGGTAAAGCCGCATTCTTAGGTTCTGAAACTCAACCGCCCGGTCCGGGCCAGCCTCACCACCGCTGCTGTGTCTCAGGCTGCTTTTACAGGTGTGTCCATCCATCTCGTGGAGGGTCCTCCTTTTCACTGACCCTCTGCCAAGCATGACGGATGCCCATTCCAGCCACTGGGCCTGCCTACAAGTGTACCCCCAGGTTGCGAGACAACCCGCTGGTTCTCACTTGAGGAGCATCCTGGCCAACCATTTTCAAACCTGTGAGTTCGCCACTCTCCACCCGGCAGTGTCTTTGTCGCCAACACCTCGACCCGGGGCATCCATCCTCCGTCGGCCTCCTTGTTCCTTGCCCGGCTGTCCCTGCCTGCACTGGAGGCGATGGGAGCAGCACAGCTGGGGCCAGGTGCTCTCCTAAGTCCTTTGCTTCAAAATACTCAGAGGACTCGTTGGGCCCTCTGGACTGGACCACAACAAGATGCTGTCTGAGACTCTTAGGCCCAAAGAGGGCCTCCGGCAGCTCATTCCGCACCTTGGTACAAATTAAAAGTCACCCCTCAGCTCCCTTTACTGCATCTGTCCTAACTTTAGTAGGGTCCTCTGTTTCTTAGAACAAGAGACTGCTGCCACCTGCTGTCACAGAGCAAGCACACGCTGTCCGAACCCAGAGACATCCCCTAGCTTCAGCCATGTTTTGTGTGGGGTCTGTTTGCACCACCGGCCATGGCTGCTCTGTTGCCAGACTAAATGCAGACTCTGGGTCCTCTCACACGGAACCACAGAGCCAGAAGCGAGCAGCTGGTGAGTCACTCACACCAGCTTTCTCTAAGTCATAGAAGTCAGAGGACTTAGCGTCACGATTAGGGCCGCCATGGTCCTTCTAGAATACACCCATGATCAAACAGACAACGGGGTAGACCTGGTCACTGTGGGACCCAGCACTAGAAGGTGTGCCTAAGGAGAAGTGTCCGTTGTCGGTCCACAGAACCCTTGTGTGAGGACTGTTTTTGAAATGCCTTTTTGCCTTCAGTGTGTCTGCCAGACCAGAAAAACGGTTCCCTTGGACGGAAGAGACCACCTGGCTCCTGGTTAAAAACATGTGCTGGGGGGCGTCTGGAGAGAAGCAGGTTCTGATTGCAGCAACTCCGGACACCGTGAGTAGATGCTGCTTCCTTCCAGTGTGCCTGCCCCACCACCCTCACCACTGACCACAGCTGATTTCCCACATGTGGGAAGTCAACACACACGCCATGCACATACACCACACGCACAAACCACACAGACACCACACCACACAGATACTACGCCGTACACACACACACACACACCCCATAACACACACACTCCGCTCCCCTATTTGACTGTTGATTGCACGTCTGCCTGCCCTCAGCCTTGTTGGAGAGGGGTTCCAGTGAAAGGCGTGAGTGATCTCTGTGGGATGGCTGGTGGGATCTTCCTGACTTTGAGAAACGTGCAAGTCTATTTTCAAAGGTCTTTTTGGGATTTTCTAAAACCAAGCACATAAACATTCTGTTTCTGTTTTGTGTTGTTGCTTTTGTTTAGTTTTTGTTTTTCTTAAATTTTGCTCTGTGTTTGACCCTGCGCTCCAGGCCACACCATCCGCTCACCGGGGAACTGCTGGGGCCTTTGGGGCCGCCGGCTCCAGCCCTGCTTTCAAGCTCACCAAGGCCCACTCCACCACTGGGGCTTTGGTTAGTTGTGGGTGGTGGGTTCTTTGGTTTGTTTTCAAGGAGCAAGCTAAGAGGAGCACACTGAAATGTCTTTTTCTTGGATAAAGCATGCCCGTGTCTTAGGTGCAGAGTAAGGTCTGTGCCCACCATCTCGGGGTGCCCTCCTGGAGAGGCGTCCGAGGCCGTGTCTGTTCCCACCAGAGGATTCTGAGGAAAGCAGAATAAATCAGTTCCACCATCGAATTCCCAAGATGTTAGGCCTTGTAGGAAGGTACCCTGATTGAAAAAGAAAACTTTCTATAAAAACGAGTGGGAATTTTGAATCCTGCCTGTGGCTCGATGTCACACACTTCCAGAGGGTTTCTGTGGACCAGCCCGTGTCTCGCCCTTAATGGGAAGACACGCACTTCCGCTGTTTCTTGTCTCCTTGTCAGAGGAGGTAGGGCAGTCTCCTTCTGGTCTTCCCTGGAAGCTGAGGGCGGGTTTTCTGTTCCACTCCCCGCACTGTGGCCACACCCATGCCAAGGGGCTTTTTGGATGGTGTAGAAGGAAATGAATTTAGAGATGGGAAAATGTTCATCAGAGTCATGAGACCCTCCGTGCGGAGCGTCTCCTCTCCGGGCTTTCTTAGCCACTGGCTGCCCCCACCTCCCCCATGGTTTTCAATTTATACACGGTCATCAGTGTATTTCTCTATTTTAGGTGGTGTTTGATATTCGAATTAAAGCCATACAAGAATTAAAATTAATGGAGGAACTAGGTAATCATTTATGTTTGCTTTTTGGTTTACTGGTTTCATTGAGTTTTGTTTTGATTTTGAAACTTTAATATATATATATATATATATATGTAGTACACATACACATATATTTACCCATATAGAAAAGTACAAATGTAATAACAGTTTACACACCTACCACCCAAAATGGACAGCTGTGAATGTTTGGTCCTGTGTTTGTGTTGTCAATGTAGCAGATCAAGCGAGAGTCCTGTGCGCTCCTCCACGGACCCGGCCCCTGGACACCCAGTGCAGCAGGGGGTCTGGTCCATGTGTCCATAAACAGGGGGCCAGTTCACTGTCCCTCAGACCATTGGACTATAGTAGAAAAAAAACTATGAAAAAAATTTACTGTGGGCCTAGGATGAGTAGGCTGCTAAAGCAGGACAGCAGCGTAGGAAAAACACCACATGAATGTCTTTGGCTTGCCACATGTGACCTGCGAGCCATAGTTTGAGGACACCTGTGTTACACAGACCTCGGGGCGCTCCCCCACATGCCTAGGAAAAAGGGCGTGAAGCACAGTCAACTTTTTCCAATAACTTATCTGAAGCCTCCTCTCGTATTTATCCATGCTTCTTACATAAGTTCTTTCGCGTAGAAGGACATAAATGTCCCAGTCATTTGCTGTTTGCTCAAAGTGGGACTTTCTTGAATAGCTTTATTGAGGTATAATTTATATACCATAAAATCGCCCAGTTTAAATGTCCAGTTTGATGCAACAGGGTGGAGGCACGTGAAATGGTAAGAAAAAAGTTTGTCTTAGAAAGGGACCCTAAAAAAAAAAAAAAAGAAAAAAAAGAAAGGGACCCTACGCCTGCCCACTCGTCCACCCAGGAGAGATGAGAACATGCACAGTGTCTTTGTGCACAAATCGGGCTTGTGCGTGAGCCAGGGTGGGTAAGGCGACGATGGTCTGACCGTCTGTCCATCCATCCCCAGCAGTGCACCACCACCCCGGGCAACCCAGGTGAACCCCCCCCCTCCCTCCCATGTGGCACACCCAGCAAAGTGGTGCCCACTGGCCAGTTCCAGCTCGTGGACTTCAGGAGAAAGCACATCTGCGTTACCCTGGCAGAGGGCACCTCAGTGCTGGGGCCCGGGAGGTGGGACTGGCTGCATAAGGGAATGTGGGAAGATGACCTCCCCCTGACTTTGCTGGTGACGTCCACGCCGATGTGTGTGAGCTCATTGAACTGCGCAGGTGGACCATGGCCATTTCTTTACAAGTGCTCGGTTCCTCAGCTGGGTTGCCGGGAAGCGCGGTTGGCTAAGAGGAGGCGTCCCCTGTCGCTTGCTTCTCCTGCAAGCCATCCTTCATCTAGCCAGTGAGCTTGCTAGGTGGACGGTGGGAGCTGCAGAAGCTGGGTGGAGTCCTGGGCTGCAAAGATCATGGAATTATTCCCACTAACCTTGGGAAGCCCCTTGGTCAGATAGGAGCCTGGCGTTCCTCTGTTCTGGAGTGCACTTTCACTGCACCGGGACCCATCCTGGTGACTTGCCCACTGCCTCAGTAACCTCGCTCTGATGCACCTTCCTGCTGGCCTACAGCCCCCTCTGAATTCCCCATTGCCCACTAGCCCATCAGCCCTGTGCTCTCAGCAGCACTGTTCCTGGCTTTTGTCCTGCCCCGCTGTCTTCCTGAAGCGCCCCTGCCCTGCTCTGCCCAGTGCCCTCAGAGCACTCCCACTGCCATGGCCACTCTCCTGCTAATGGAGGCACAGGCCATGTGGTCCGCCTTTGTACTGTGTCCCTGCTGACCTACGTACCAGACACTCAGAAGGACACAGCTGGGGCTCCCGGGGCTCCTCTGGGCCTGCACTAATGAACTGCTGCTTCTTTACAGCCGAGCACACCTGTCTGAGACCCACCGAGAGAGGTGGCAGGCTGCTGGCTCCAGGTAAGTCCCCTTGGTTGCCTTCAAAGCAGGGGCACAGACACTACCTGTTGCTTTTAGCGCATGTACTTTCACCAACGACATCCAGTAAATTCACAGAGTTCTAAGTATTTACCACCTGCCTTTGAGAAGCTGACTTGTAGAATATTGTCATCTTCCCAGGAACTTCCCACCTGCAGTCACAGAACACCGAAGCCAGCGGCACTGTCATGTCTGTGTCGCCACTGAAATGGACACCTGTCCTGATGGTGGCATCTTCCTTGTAGTCAAAGTCTCTAACTCTCGTTGGAGAGTTCAGTTGAGACTGGTTTCCAAGGTCTTTTTAAGTTGGTCTCGCACGTTTTATTGTAGGAATCCGGTCTGGGTTTGGAGCCTGGGTATGTGCATCTGAGCTCCTCTTGCCATGAGTTTCTTTGTGGACAAGCATAGCTTGGTGGGAGTCTTGGGAGAAACTAGTAGGTCCTTCCAGAAGTGTCCAATTCTAAATCTATGTAAACCAGTAGGTACAAATCCAGCACATCCACAGCTGCCTCCTCTCGGTTAGCCCAGCAGCACCGAGAAAAGTTCCTGTTCCCTGTCCCACAGAGCAGGAACTGAGGAACAGCTCTGTCCTACAGTCCTCCCTTCGTGTGCTGCACAGGTTCTTTTCACCCTCAACAGTGTGGGTTCTCGAGGAATGACTGGTCCGGGCTCGGAGAGGTCGGATGGCTCATCCTCTTGCCCCCACCCCACAGTGCCAGACAGTCACACCGTGAAGGAGGCCGCGCTGAAGCCGGGGAGTTCGTTGGGACTGTGTCGTGGGAAAGCACCGTCTTCCACCCAGGTGAAGGCGGGCTGCCTGTCAGGGCGGACCCAGGGCCCAGCACTGAACGCACTGGGAAATTAACTAGGGCTCTCCTGCCATTTCTTCTTAAAGCCCTGCCTGTCAGGGATATGCTTTCATCTTAGGAATGCAGCTGTATATAAAGGGACTCCAAAAAGTTTATGCAGAGTTAGAATTGAAAGATCATGGAATTTGTTCTTGTATACTTTTTGAAGCCCCCTCGCCATGGTCAGTGATTAAGTTCGGGAGCATTGAGCATACTCATAGGGAGAGTGCTGTGGGTAAGGGGACCTTTAAGGCTGCGGCATCACATGCTCAGCGGTTCACACTTACTGGCTGCTCCGTAGAAGAACGATGAGGCTGTCTACCTGTAAATATGTATGGAGACCCTCTCCTCACAGACCACATCAGAACGAAACCCCTGAGTCCTTGGGACCAAGGTAAGGAAGCCTGAGCTCAGGGTCCCCGGGCCTGCCTTGGCCAGCCACTTCTTTTTCACCGCTTTCCACCTGGCCACAGCAGGTGTGGGCCAGGTGGTAGGACAGGGCTGCTCTGTGGGTCCCAAGCCATCAGATTTCAGCTGTTCCTCTGGGGCCTTGTAATGTTAGGGAACCCCAACACGGAACATTAAATCACAGCTGAAAGTGTGTGTGTGTGTGGGGGGGGGGGGGTAGCCTCCCACTCCTGCGCAGATGTCCCTCTGAGGGACGCTTCCCAGGCCTGAAGTCTCCGGTGTTTCTGGACAGGGGAAAAACGAACACAACCTTAGCTTTCCCTCATCTCATTTTTACGTGATAAGAAAATAAGCCAAACCCATTGCTATCAGGTCATTTCCGACTGCTCCTGACCCTCGAGAACAGCCTCTCCTCTTCCCCTGGATGGGCTGGTGGGTTTGAACTGCCAACCGGTCAGTTAGCAGCCCAGCCGGCCAGGGGCCCCTGCTGGGGGGCGGAGGGGGGAAGAGAGCAGGCTCTTCCTGGTTGCAAAGTTCAGTGGTGCTTCTGCCTCCATCTCAGCTGTTCCTGTTGTTCTCCGTGGGGAGTGGCATGCAGCGCGGCGTGGAGATGGAGATCACAGTAGAAGAGACGCTGACAGTGCGAGAGGTCAGTCGGACATGGCCTCCTGGTGTCTGTCAGTTCCAGGGAGAAGCACAGGCCAGCTGAGTGCATTGCGTCCTTTCTAAAGGACTCGTTTTTGGAAGCTGGTACCGAGAGCAAATTTTTAAAACAAAATTACAGGTTCCCCGCTGATAATCAGGAATGCTTCCTAATTGTGGGAATTTGGAACTGGATAGAAAGAAAACCATAAAAGACACTTTCTTTATTTCATCCCCCCATCCCACTCGTTTTGGGTGTATTTCTGCTTTATATCTACACATCGGCCCTGCTGGGTCCCTGACTCTTCCTCAGATAAGACCTTGACACCAGCTGGTACCCGGGCCCAGGCCCAAGCTACGCGCCAGACGCTCCACTCTGGGTCAGCTGGCCGTAGTCCCTCCCCTGCAGCCCTCTGAGTGCTGCCCTGGCCCTTCCATCTCAATAGAGCAAGTTTTCACTGCCTTCAGTTTCCGAACAGTCTCATTCCAATTGAACAACCTTTGTAAATTTTATTTTTAATCTTACAAGTAGTCATGGATTTGCTCCCATTTTATAAATTTTAAGGGAGTGAAAACGTCCCCCTGTGCCACTGCCCCTGTTTGGGCTCCTTCCCTGCAGTCACTGTTGCCACCTTCTGTGCAGAGACCTCTGCATGTCCCCCGTGACAGCCACGCGGCACAGGGCATGGGTGTGCACTTGCACACAGGAACGGGGTGCATGGCCCCCCGTGGGCCCTGTCCATGGTAAACGCGTGCACCTACTCGAGGGCTCTTTCAGAACCAACTCCTGTGCCTCCCTCCTGTCCTTCGGTAGCTCTCGGTGGTCGACCTTCCCTGGTGGACATGCCCTTCGTGCCTGCGCCTGGTGTCAGAGTAAGGGTGAATGTGCACTGTGGAACCAGCCCCATTGGCCACCTCTGGTCAGCAGCGGGCCCTTCATCCTCCAGACGTGGCTGGGAAGAGAGGAGCAACATTGACCCGACCACTGAGCAGGGCCCCGGTAGGGCAGAGACTTAAGCACCGGGCTCCTCGCCAAAGATGACTCAAGTGCTTGGAAGGAAAGCCTGGGCAGGCTTCCTCCCAAAGAGCCCCCGGCCTTCACTCAGTGGGTTTCCGCCCAGCTCTGGCACCTCCCTCTGGGAAAGGTCATCTTCTAGCTAGAATTGCCGCATGGCCTCAGACTTGGATAGACCCAGGGCCCTCGGGGGCTGCAGCTCAGAAAGAGCAAGCTAACGGTGAGCCATTCCCTTCCACAGTGTCTACAGAGAATGCTGGAGCAGTCCGGCCTGCCAGGTAAGTCACACACCAGGGCGCTGTCATCCTAACTCCGCCCTTCCCTCAGAGCCCCGAATGGAACCTTCCCGGGTGTTCTCTGCTGGGTTATGGGCGTCCACGTTCCACTTGTGTGTGCGTGCGTACGGAGTTCTCCTCGCTCTTGTTTGCGAGTGGACATCTAAGTGTGGCAGGTTAGCTCTGAGTACACAGCCTCAGCCCAGAGCATGGGACTGTCAGGGTGTCCTGTTCCCCGGGGCGCCCACTGGCTGGCCCTCGGTCCTTTCCCAGCAGGGTGTCGTGCTGTGTGCCACGGACTGGGAGTAGATCCCGCCTGGGAGCATCAGCTGGTGGCTCCGCAGAGATCCGATCTTGGGCCCTGGATCTGTATTTGGCTTGGGTCTGGCGGCTGCTGAGCGTGTTCTTAGCTCCAGCTCGTGCTCCTTCTCCCAGTAAATCAGAGACGTGATCTGGTGTTTCTGCCACTTCCGGCCTCTCTGCTGAGCAACTTCGTGGGTTTCTCTTCTGTCAGAGACTTGGTCACCCACCGCGGGGCGTCTGGGGCAGTTTCCTGGGGTGGGGAGCAGGGCCGGATCCTGCACGAGGTAGTAGCCAGTCCTGACAGTGAGCACCAGCAGCCCTGGCATCACCGTGCGTGGAAAGCTCATGATAGCTGTAGTCGTCGTCCAAGGGCCGCCCTAGAGCCTGCTGCCATTTTGAACGCAAGGGGGCATTGCCTGCCTCGTCCTGGAAGGTGGCGGGCACTGGCTTCGACTCTGGTGGCAGCTCCTCAGGGACAGGGGCGTGGGTAAGGGCAGGGCTCAATGCCAGGTGGCTCAGAAGTTCTCGGGCTGCTTCCTCTTCGCGGTGGCCACCACTGCTCTCCCGTGTGATCTACTGTGTTACCTGCAGGGCGGTGCTCTTGGCAGCACCCTTGATGGCAGAGGGCACCCAAGTGGGGGGCTGTGGTGCCCACGACAGTGGCAAGAAGAGCCAGCCTCCCCAGGGTTTTCAATGCCTCTCCTGCCCTGGAAGAGAGTGGTTAAAGGGTTAATGGGGCACAGGAACAGACCAAACCCCATATGATGCCAATTTATCTGGAAAGTTCATATAAGGGGACTCTAATTAGAGCTTGACGGAAAATAGATGAACAAACTGAAGCCCTCTCGCGCCCTCTGAACTTTCTCACGCCAGCTCTGATTCCTCCATAGGAGACAAGTGGCATTTGCGCAAAACGGATTGGTGCTATGAAGCCGGGGAGGCTATCTATGAAGAAGTAAGAGTCTCTGCCTTCTCTTCTGACCCACAGACCAGGTCCCCTGTCTTTCCACGCAGCACACCCTCTGCACTTGGAAGTCTGGCGATAAGGAAAACCACCTCAGGACGGCCCCAAGGGAGAGGGTCTGTGAGGAAGAGGAGTGCTTCATCCATTCTGGTTTCCTCTTTCCAAATATCTCTCTCAGCTCACGCTTCACCTGTGTAAACCCACCTAACGCTTCCGTACATCTCCCTTCCCTCCGGTCTCACCCCCACGACTGAATGTCCACAGCAGCTGCAGCCGTCATCACCTCGGCTCGCAGCCCCTCCCCACTCTGCTTCATCTGCCGTTCACGGTCTCGGGGGGAGGCGGCCGAGACGGAGGGTGAAGACAGCCGACCGTCTGTCGGTTCCTTTCCGAAGCCGAGTGACAGAGCCTTTCTGTATTCCCAGGACGCGACCCTGGAAGAGCTCATGATCAGTTCTGGAGATACCTTGGTTTTAATGGAAGGGGCACTTCCTCCTCTGGTAAGGTTTTGGTTCTGAATAGAGATTTTGAAAGTAGCAGTCGCAGTTTTCTGGCTACAAGGGGGGCATATAGTCTCCTTGTGGGAAAGGGGAAAGGACACAGAACAGAGGAAACGTGCCTAGATCCTGCCAACCACGTGACCATTCTGAACTTCCTTATATACTTCCTCCCATGCATGGATTCAAGCTACCCTCAGCCTCCTAGAAAGTCTTTCTTTTAACCTGATCACAGAATCTTAAAACCACCCATGAGTTACTAGCTTAATTTACCAGTTCTGTAATTGTTGGAAGTTCAGTTTGTTTCTAGTTTTTCCATATAACTAGTACGACCTACGAATCTGTTCGATTTCTAGAGAGGAAATGTTAGAGTTGCAAGGTGTGAGCGTTTCCGAGACCTGGACGCCCTTTTTTGCCTGATCGCTCTCCCAAAACCTGCCCCGGCCCCGTGCTCCTGCCTGCCTGCTGGCTGTGAGAGCCGATTTCACCGCCCTCCGCACCGTCGCTGGTTATGGCTGTTTAAAGCCACTACTAGAGGGTTTTCAGAATGCGGACACCTGACAGACGTGGGAGGGAAGAAGCCACATCCCACCTCGCACCCACATGCTCATGATCCAAAAATGCAAGACGCAGGGGTCTGAGGCAGGCGGGGGATGTCCGTCCCCCCAACTTGTCTCCGCCCGGAGCCGTGCCCATCACCATTGCCTTGTTCCTCCTCGGGAGACGCTGTGTGCAGTACAGACGTGCATGTCCTCTGCAGCGTCCACCACAGGGCCTGCTCTGTGCCCTGTTCACCCCCTTGGGCTGGTGCTTCACGGGCCTCCTCACGAATTCTGTCCCTTTGCTTTGTCCACGTGGTCTGAGCAGGTGGGCTCGTGGCTGGGAGCCGTGGTGTGCACTGGTCACCTTCCCAGCTACACTTGGGGGGTTGGAACCCGCCCCTCCCAGGGAGAAAGGGTGGCAGTGTGCCATGGACACAGACCAATGGGGCCACCCCACCTGTTCCATGGGATTGCTGTGATTTGGGGAGGGGGGGGGTCTTCGATACTCTTCGTACAAAATTCACACTGTAGTGTTAACTAACCTAGAAAGTACCTAAGTCCCCACCCTCCCCATCCCAGCCCGCGTTACCCCAAGGTCCAAATCCTGTGCAGTTGTTTTAAGGTGGAACTTCTGAAGGCCCAGGTACACCGTGCAGGCAGCCAGGAAATCTGAAGGGAAATAGGTGTTCCTGGGGCCTTTGTTGTGTGCACTCTGGTGACCAAAGCCAGAGCCACGCCCCGGGCTTGCTCCGCAGCTGCGATCATCCTCTCCGCAGGGCTTCCTGAAGCTTCCCATCTGGTGGTACCAGCCTCGGGACCCCTCCGCACCCCACCTCCAGGGTCAGCAGGACCAAGCAAGCGCTGCCACCCCTCGAACGGACGTCTGGACAGCCGCCGCCACCCGAGGTGAGGGCGGGCGGTAGGGCAGCCAGCCTCCCTGCTTTGCTGTGGTGCCGCCCGAGTGCCCCTGGAGTCCTCAAGGCTCTGGGAGTCCCTTCACCCGACAACACCGCTCCGGCTGCCCAGGCCGGTGCCCGCCATCGTTCACAGTGGTCAAGTGCACATCCATCATTGACTGTGTGAATCACTGTTCTTTAAGGCATTGCCTGGGGAGAAGCCCAAAGGTCAGGGGTCTCGACAGGCAGCTGTTCCTCCGGAGAGCGGGCTCAGGAGGCCCAGCTTCTACAAAGAGGCCCTGCCTGCAGTCCCTATGGGTAGCACTTGCTTCCTCCTGTGCCGCCGGGCAGTGGGCCCTCCCAGGGCAGTGGGCTCTCAGCCCTGACGCCTGCCTCTTGACAGGTGTTCCTGATCGCATGCCTGCAGACGTTCCCCTCCTCCACCTGGGGGACGTGGACATCTCTGAGGAGGCCACCTTGAAGGATCTGAAGGCCCAGGTCAGACGTCCTCCTGCGTCTGCGTCAGTGCTAGTGTGGCTGCTGCCGCTGGGAGATTAGCGAGCGTGTCCTCTCTGTCCTCTTCCCTCCCGGCTGCAGTCTGTTTGGACGTGGCCTTTGTATGTGCAGTGTCCGGGGTGAGTACCCGGCCCAGCCGAGCACCGCGGGGTCTGTGCCTGTGTCCGTTTAGAGTTTTCAGGGGAACATGAAGTGGTGGCGCATCTGTACTTTCCTCCATGGTTGCCCTGGTTTTGTGTCTGACCCAGCTCACTCACTTCTAAGTGAATTTGCACCTCCCCAGGGAGCCAGCTGGTGTCAGGGCTGCCCCGGGGGACGCCCCGATTGAGGGGGGGGGGGCACCCTAAGGTACCTTGGCTGCCTCTTTCTGTGAGGAGAACTTCTCAGGGTTCTGGGTAGGAGCAAGCAGAGGGACAGGGGCCACCTAGGAGTGGGAAGTGAGGCTTTCCCCCTTTCTCGGGAGCAGGACTTGCACAGGCCCCTGGGAGCAGTGCAGTCCGGAGCATGGCGGCCGCAGGTTTGCCAGCCTGGTCACGCTCTCCCTGCATGTGACCCACGTCCGCTCACAGCCCCGTGTGCTGCTCCCCTAGGCCCTGGCCCTGCCCTCCTGCTGCAAGCTCACCGTGCCGTCCCCAGCCTGCCTGCGAGCCTGGACCGTGGAGAGCCAGCGCCCGGGCAGGCTCTTACGGAGTGGCCAGCAGCGGCTCAGGTACCTCCCAGCCCACATGCCTGGGTGGGGAACGCCAGGGATCCTGAGTCAGCCAGAAACAAACCAAGCCCACTGCGCCATGGATGCCCCATGGCATCCCCTGCCAGTTTCCGAGGCTGCGGACCTTTACAGAGCAGGCGGCCTGCTCCTGGACCCGTGCAGCGACCAGTGGGTTTGAACTGCCGGTCTTATGGTTCGTAGTCCTTACAACGCTGGCCCTAAAGCACCCCCGGGACTCCTGGTGGAGACCTTCCAGGGAGATTGTCAGCTGTGCGCTGGGACAACTTCATGCCCCTGTTAGGTCAGCAGGGCTCTGATCCATCTGCCCTGTGTTTTAGAGGTGAAGGGTGAAGGTTTTAGCTGGTGTTCAGAAAGTGTTTGCAGCTTGAGAAGAAACCGTGAACCTGACTGGAAGGGAGTGAGGGAGGAAGTGTGTTGCCCCCTGAGTGTCACTCTGTTCGTGTCTTACCAGGGACTGCAGACTAGGACGGAGGCCGCAGATCTGCCTGGAGCCCCTTCAGCAGGAGGAGCACCTGAGGTGAGTGTGCTTCTCACTGTAGCCACGAGGGGTGCTCCGCGAGGGTCCTCTCCCCCTGCTCCTGGAGCACCGATGCCCTGAGAGCGTGTCTCGGGTTAGCTGTCCACTACGACCCCCGTGCGTGCATGCAGCCTCGGTCACCGGAGAGTGGGTGCCCACAAAAGGAACAGGCAGCTCACTCTGCCACCATCACCAGCCAGCACTCACACTTGCCTCAACTCATACAGCTGTGTCCCGGGCCAGCCGCCCTCTGCGGGCTCCCCGGGCCCTCCTTTCCCAGCACCAGCTGGGCGTGGCTTGAGCATCTGTGCTGACAGCCTGTGGGCGCATCGCTGCTCCGTGCTCTGACCCCGCACACGGTGGGGCTCACACAGCTCTTCCCACCTGTGAGTCCCTGCTCCCCTTCCTCCCCTCCCCCACATCACCCTTTCTCCTGCCTCACCACCCGCCATCCCTACTGTGGGCATTGCCGTTGTAAGAAATAATACCACACTAGTCCCAAGAGATCAAAAGGTCCAACTCTTCCAAGGGGAGAGCGCCCACCCCCAACTCTCTGGGTTCCTCCAGTGGCTACAGTGGCCAACAGAACTCACCTAGTTTGAAGGAATCGTCTCAGACGTGGTAGAGGGTACAGGTCAGTGCAGAGCCCGAAGGCCTGGCAGGGGCCACCTGACACTGGGGCCAAGGACTCCCTCCATTCCTGGCTCTTGCTGGATCCCACCCTGCTTCTCAGTGGGCTCCCTCTATCCCAGCAGGACGGCAGCGCAGGGTTTCTCACATTGGGTACGTCCTATTGGTACCTTGCCCTGCGGCGAAGCTCACATTTCACCCAGACACAGCAGAGACTCTGCCCCTGGAGCCGAGTTTACTGTGCGTCCACGGCCTGGAGCCTGTGGCAAGGTGTGTTCAGTAGGCATTGGGCCCCTGCTAGCCCCCCACAGCCAGGCTTGTTCTCCGGCCCCTCCAGGCAGGGTTCTATCTGCTCCTGGCTGTAGCATGTAACTGCTTACAGCCCTTGTCGATGCCTAACAGAAACCAGGGTCCTATCAGAGAAAGCAAGGTCCCATTCACAGCCCCCACCACGGCCGGCTGGCCCTCAGGCTGGCCCTGCCCCCCGAGTGTCACCAGTGAATGCCTCCCCAGGAGTGCCTGCTGCGAAGGGCCATAGCATGGGTCACTCACTACTCACCCACCCACGTGGCCTTCCAGCTTGGCATCAGCTCCCCCTGCCCTCCCTCTCTCTTCAAGGGCCTGGACGCGTGCCCCTCTGGCACGGGCTCCCTCTGCTGCGTGCCTCGCCAACCTGAGCCCTGGCTGCCCCACAGAGCGCGGAGCAAGTACGGGCCAGCACCTTGATGGCGCTGCACGTGTGCTGCAATTGCCTTCGGAGCTGATTGCACACTCGGCCAGTCGGTGTCAGCTGACTCCTGTGCATGGAGAAACCCTCGCTCCTTGGATTGGCTTTGTGCACTGCCTGACACCAACCCTCACTTCTCCCTATCTAGAGCAGTGGTTCTCAACCTGGGGGTTGCGACCCCTTTGGGGGTCAAACGACCCTTTCACAGGGGTCACCTAAGATGGACTTAGGAACCGAGATACCGCTCCTCTTTCTGCAGCCAGGTAGGTCTGCCCACATGCAGACAGGCCCACCCACAGGGCCGCCACCACCGAGAAAGGCGTTACAGGGTCGCAGCATCAGTCAGGTTGAGAACCGCTGCTCTAGAACCGTCTTCACCAGCCCAGGGCTGCCCATCGACTCCGCTCTCCCTGTCCTGTGGACTGTGCCCCCGCCCTGCCCCGGGGACAGCTCTCCTGGGCTCCTCTCCACTCTCCAGTAAGAATATCCTACTCACCCTCAGTACGTAAAGAATATTTCTTTCTCTTTGGAAAATCAGACAAGTTGGGGCAGAAGTTTCCTCCCTCACCTGCTCCACCCTCCCCCCCCCAACACACACACACACACACACACACACACACAAACACCGTCATGAGTTTTCCATTCTGCCCGCCTGCACCTGATAGCCCTGGACCTTTCTGTCTCAGCCCCCAGGACCTGGTGCTACGGACCCAAATGCGACTCCCTGGTCAGAGGACCTACAGCCCCCCAGTGGACATGGTCTGGGACATGACCAGGGGCTGCACCGCGGCCTCCCTGCGGCAGAGCGTGGCCAATGTCTATGCACTTCCCGTGGAGAAGGTGGAGATTGCCAAGCACGTCCCCGAGAAGTTCGAGTGGATCCCCATCCCCAGCTGGGTAAAGAGCACGGCTTTTGGAAAGGGACAAGCTTGTACGAGGAAGTGGTCATAGTCTTCCACCATCACAGGAATTGACCAGCAAGAGCTTGAGGTCCGATTTTCCCTTACGTAAGGTGTTTGATTATCCCCTAGAACCAGCAAGTTACCAAGAGGAAAAAGAAGAAAAAGCAAGATAATTTACAGGGAGCCCCGTTTTACCTGCGAGATGGCGACACTATTGGTGTGAAGGTAAGTCGCTCACCACTCATTCGCCCTCGTCCTGGGACAGGCCCCCAGGGCCTATTTGGTACCATCCGGGGTTTCTGTCTCAGAGACCGCAGGAAGAGGGGAAATGGTCCGAGGGGCGTGTAACCCTGAGACCAGACTGCTGTGGTGTATAACAGAAAGAACATTCTAGATCCATTTCACATCCGATTGTTTACTGCAGCATGGGGAATGCTAGCACGTACAGCCCAGCAGGGTCGACTGGCGTGCAGAGTGTCCCTGCCCTGCGCTGCCCCAGAGGGAGGGAGGCCGGCAGAGACCCGGCGGCTGCTCTGCGCTTCCAGGCGGCCCAGACTGCCTGCGTGTCCTCACTCACTGAGCCTCTGGCTTGCAGAACCTGCTGGTCGACCAAGACGAGGACTTCAGCACTCTCCGAGACGACCGTGGGAAGGAGCGGCAGAGGGAGGCGGCCCTCGGGAGGAGGAAGAGGTAGTGCCGGGCTCCTGGGTGCCAGCACCTCATCATGCCCTCCAGGAAGCCACCCACCCCCCACCGAGGCAGGACTGTGCTTAGTGCTCCACTTTCCTCCCTAGAAGCCTCTCAGCCTCACCTCCGAGCTCAGGGTCATGAGCTCAGAGCTCAGAGGATGAACATAGCTGGGCGCGTGGTAGGGGGAGGCAAGCTGGGTCCAGTTGGATCCCTGAGCTAGCCTCTCCTCCTTCAGATGCCAGCCCCCATCCCTGCCCCTCTCCCAGGGCCCAGTGAACGAGCTCCATCAGTGGGCATCGTGGAGTGGGAGGCCCCTAACACAGTCGCCAGCGCAGTTGCTGGGCCTGGGGCCTCTAACCTCAGAACCACCCACACGCCTGTGCACATCTGAGTGTCGGTGGCCTCTGTCTCCACAGCCGAGAAGCCCTCCGTACCAAGAGCGACGAGGTGTCGTCGGACGTGGAGATGCAGGCCGGGCCCCGGGAACCAGAAGCCCCTCTCTCCATCCGCGTGGGCAGTTTTAGATAGCACTGGCCACCGCCACCTCCAGGACCCGTCCAGGTGTCTGCTGACCTGTCTCAGGACCCCCCATCTTCTGAGATGCACCCACCGGCTCCCCGAGGCAGGTTCACGTGGCCTGCCGTGTCGTTTGCCTTGAGCAGAACAGGTTCCAAATCCCCGGCCGGAGCACCAGTAAGGGCACCTGACTCCGCTAAGGCCCGTGCCCTGGCCACCCGCTGCTATGTCACCCACGTGCCAATCAGATGGCCACCTGGCACTTGGTTGACCCCTGCCCCCCTCGTGTCAGGAAAAGCATACTGTGCCTTAGCAAGTCCAGGCTCACCTGTAGGTCTGGTGTCAAGCCTGTGTGTGTGGCCTTGTGAGCTGCCCTCCCAAGGGCCCTGCCCAGGCCCTCCTCTAATAGGAGGGTGCCCTGTCCCCCTGGAATGGGGTCTCGGGGCCAGGGAGCCGGCTAAGAAACCCTCTGCTAACAGCAGTTGCAGGGGGCGGGGAGGCGCTCCACACTCAGGGGCCCTCACCATGGGATGGAGAGGGGTGTCGGACCTGAGCCGGCTCCTTCCTGACCTCAGCTCGGGCTGTGCGATGCTGCCTCTGCTCAGCGTCCTGGCGGGACGCACTCCTCACGCCTCTTCATCACCCCTGGTGGGGGGTTGGGGGGGGGGGGGGAGATTCAAGCCAAGTATCCCAGCCTGCCCTCACAAGTGGGCCCCTGTGCCATTACTGACCCCCCCCCACCCCCCCAACATCTGAGAGCAGCTTGTGTCAGGAACTCTGTCCCTGGTGAAGCCATCCCACCATACGAAGCTGGGCCTTGACCAGCGAGCTGCCCCCAGCTTCTCAAGCACTACACCAGCCTCAGGGCGCCTGTTCCAGCCGTGCCTGCTGCCCAACCCCCTTCCGTCTGCTGTGCCCGGGGGCTGTGGCATGGGCACCTGCCCCTGCGTCCCAGGGGATGGACATCAAACCCAACACCAGAGCTTGCTGGCCGGCTCTGGCTGAGGCGAGCCCACACTCCTAGATGTGCCTTAAAGTGTGGCCAGTCTGGAGGCCGGGGGGCGGGGGGGGGGAGAGTGGTAGGTGGAGGTGGCCCTAGCTGGCTGGTTTTTCTGTTTCCCATCGCGTGTGAGGAGAGAGGGCACGGGGAGAGGCCTGTGAGCTCTGCTGGCCAGGAAACGCTTCACCCTGCAGCCTGGTGCCTCCTCAAGAACCCGGGCTCCCTCCCATGCAGGTCCCCGGACTCCGTCAATGGGGTTTATATTTAGAAAGACTCTATCAGTTGAGAAAGAACAGGAGTATGTTTTGGTTTTAAATAAATCCAGGCTCGTGGGAAAAATTCTGCTGGGAGGAATTGTGGAAGTGGTCCGTGCCTCACTCCCTTCTAAGGAAACAGATCAGCGGTGTTGACTCGCTTACAGAAAACACATCAAGTATTAGACGGCGACGGGCCTTGCAAGTCGAAAAGAGACTGGTGGCAGCTAGAGCCTGTTCATCCAAACTTGGAGCCACAGTAGATGGGGGTGGGGGGCTGCCAACATCTTGTGGGAAATGGGATGGAAGGACAGTGCCCACCCGTGCCGGGAACATGGGCTGTCCGCTTTGTCCTGCGGCTGTGAGCTTGCCCCCAGCAGCCTCAGGTGTGAACCAGCCAGTGCCCAACTCTGCTGCCCCCGGCGGATCGTCCCTCCCACGGGGTGGTTGTCGGGCATGGGTGGAGCGGAGGACGGGGACTCCCGCCTGCCTCAGGTGGCCCCCACCCCAAGGAGCCAGAGGCTGCCAGCGGCTTCAGACCTGGCGAGGGGGCAGCAAGGCGTGGTTTCTAAAGGAACCAGGTGCCCTGACCCAAAGAGAGGTGCGAGGGCACCAAGCCTGTCCACGTTCCCAGCACCTGGGCTATGAGCAAAGTGGGCTTCCCAGAGCAAAGCTGTGGGAACACAGGGCCAGCTGCCCGGGCCACCAGCAAGCAGAAGTCTCCGCAAGCCAGTGTCCAGAGGGCCTGAGTGAGTGCCACCCCATGCTCAGGCCGTGCCCACAGCTCCACGGGAGGTCTGAGGAAGCCGGGGGAGGGTGCCAGGCAGGGGCCTGGGCCCCAGGGAAGGAGCCATCAGCCCGCGGAAGGCACTTTTCTAGAAGGTGCAGGTGGCTGGCTGGCGGATCTCCCAGGCAGGATGGAGCCCTGCTCTGCCACCTGCCTGGGCCAGTCAGACAAAGCTACGGCCACACACACTTCTAGCGTAGGGCGACATCATAAAGTGATCAGGAAGACAAGCCTCATTAAGGAGCATGGGGTGGGGAGGGGCTCCTGGGCCCCTCTGGAGGTCCTGAGCCAGGCCCAAGGTTCTGCCTTGCCTGCCAAGGGCACTTCTGACCGGCTCCTGGACTTGAAACATTTGCATATGATGCCCGTGTTGCTCAGAACCACGAAAGCTGTGAGGTCCCGAAATACGTGGCTTTGGGGGGTCGGGTGCGGGAGGCCTCAGAACATGGTACCCCACTGCTGTGGATGGCCCTGCGGGGCAGCCGCTCACTGCCACTAGGGGGTGGAGTGGAACTGCTGCCCCTGTGGGGTCCCGAGGCTTTTTCTCCCTCGGGCCAGTGGGCTTGAACTCCCAACCCTGTGGCTAGCACATAGGTAACTCAGTCCACCACCGACCCCTGGAAGGATGGGAGCCTGCCCCCATGGGGTCTCCCAGGCTCTATCTTGACAGGCCAACAGCCACACCAGCCTCTGCACCTGGAGCGGGAAGGCTTAAGGCCACAACTGAGTGCCTGAAGGGGCACCCACACCAGGACGCATGGTTGCCCCCTGCCAGCCTCCTGCTGGCTCCTGGGACCCAGCCCAGGGCAGGGGCGGACCAAAGACCTGGAGCTCAGCGTGGCCTCCTTGAAAGGCACCAAGTCTACAGGCCGGCAGCGTCTACGGAAGGCTGGATTGCTGACACTAGCCACGGAGACCCCACCCTGGGAGCCTGGGCTCTGGCCACCCACCCCCACCTCACAACATGCGGACTGTGAAGTAAACAATGGCAACAAGCTCTCCTGGTCCCCAGCCAACAGCAACAACATTATTCTGGGAGCAGCTAGAAAACACGTCAGAACTCGGTTTGGAGAGGTTTTTGGCAAACAGACTGTGTCAAAGCACAAGGAATGATGAAGTGGACCCTGACGTTGGAAGGTCAAAAACGGGCTGTTTTGTTTATTCACAGGAATGACGTATTTACAACGATCAGAAGTCGGCTTTGTACAAAATATACAAGTGGCATCTCTTCCACGGGCGAGCGGTATAAATTAGGATTATAAATACGAGGGGTAGGTCCCAACCCGGGCACCACGCCTCACCCACCCGTGCTGGGCCCCCAGCAGAGGTACCCTCAGGCAGGCCCCACCCCCCAGGCATCTCCTCCTCCTGACTCACTGACAGGTATCCACATGGGGTGTTGTCTCTGACGACCACAGGCTGAGTCCTCTTGATGCCCTGGGCTCCAGCCATGGCTTCTCCCCAAAGAGGACATCCTGGGCTCACCCTCGCATATACCCAAGGACCCCAATAAGTAGCAGCCACACCCCATCCCTGTCTGCTACCAATTACCTCCACTATTAGCCTGAAAGGGTGGGGGCGTTCTGGAAAAACTGGGGATCTCTCCTCAAACCCCTTACATCTACAACAGTTGTGACAGGAACGGGGACCCAGAATGGAAAAAAGTGTGCAACTGTCCCCCTCCCCCCATTACCCAGCCAGGGAGTGGGGGTGCAGGCCATCACTCAAGCCCTTCCCACCCCGTCCCAGCAAGGTGGGCACCAGGCCACCTCACCTGGAGCCCAGCCCCAGAGAGGGGCCCATCACCAGTGCCCCTTCCACCCAGTGAACCCTGATGGAGGAGGGTCCTTGGGGTCCACATAAGCATGCCTCCTGTCGTCACCCACCCTGCCCTCTGAAGTGGCAGGACTGAGGGTCCCGGCCCCAAATAGGCCCAGTCCTGCCTGTGGCCCCTAGTCTGGCCTCCCAGGTTCCTGAGGGGGTGCTAGGGACCTGCCATCAGGGTCAGCGACAGGAAGCCCCTGGCCACCAGCAGCCAGCACCCCACAGACCTGCAGGGAAATGCAGGCCATTGGGGGAGGGGAGGGGGGGCAGCAGACAGCCACCACAGGTCAGGATGGGGGTCAGTGGTAGACACGGCAACCAGGAAAGCTAGGTTCTCTTCATTCTGGGCGCAGTCAGCAGTGGGGTCGTCGTGGGTGCCGGGCATGCAGCCGGTGGCATTGGTTGGGGTAGTAGCACCATGGTGGCAGCGTCAGTCGTGGGCACGCAGCACACAGGCTGCCAGCGCAGCCCCTAGGCCTCGGCGCCCCGGCTCAGCTCCTTGATGCCGCACAGGATGCGCTTCACGTGGCCCACCTTGGTCACGCCCAGGTCCTGGGAGTGGGGGGGGGGAGAACTGCATGGGCACGGGCACTGCCCCTCGAGCTCGCCTGGGTCCTAACGGGCCACCCACTTGCCAGTCAGACCCAAGGTGCTGCCACCTCCCATTTCTCTGGTGCGACAGCCCACACACCCTCCTCCCAGAGGTTTCTGTGAACGCGCAGGGTGCTGGCTCACACTCCCACCCCACAGCCCAGCTCCATGGGGGCCCGGGACCTGGGTGGGAGGATGTGCACTGGGGGCTCGGCTCGACCCCCCTCAGTGGGGCCTGAAGTGGTAACTGAGACTGCCCATTGAGCACGTTTCTAGTTTCCCATGCGCACCCTGGGCCCTCCCCCGCGCCCTCCTGCACTGCGCAGGGCTGGCTCGTCTCGGGTCAGCTCCATGAGACCAGAGGAAACACATCTCGTCCCCAAGGGTGGGTGGTGGCATTTGTGCGCGCGCACACCCCGTGGGGGGTCCTGGCTGTGTGTAGCTGGTAGGGCGCACCAGCGCGCCAGAGACTGAGGACCCAGCAGGTGGGAAGGGCAGGGGACGGCTGGCCCGGCAGGGAGCCAGTACCTTGAGGTCCCTGCGCTCCAGGTGCAGGAGCTCGGAGCCCCGGATGTCATGCCGTGTGAAGATGTCCTTGTACTCACTGAGACTGAGGTGCTCCAGCCAGGCAGCCACCTCCTCTGTCCCCCAGAGGTGCACTGTCGGGTGGAAAGCGGGGAGCAGTGAGC
Organism: Nesogale talazaci; assembly: GCA_004026705.1. Classification (NCBI taxonomy): domain Eukaryota; kingdom Metazoa; phylum Chordata; class Mammalia; order Afrosoricida; family Tenrecidae; genus Nesogale; species Nesogale talazaci. Next base: position 13,794 of record PVJH01007317.1, on the reverse strand, counting down.
GCCAGCACAGCCCACCACCGGCCAGGTCAGGAGGAAGAAGGGGGCAGCTCAGTGCCACAGGGGCAGGCAGCGGCGGAAGCAGGGTCGTTCCTGCCAGGCCAGACTTTCTGAGGCACCCCCAAATATGCCATGGCAGGAAGGAGACAGGGTGACAAGGCCTCGCGCGCGCGCGTGCTGGGGCAGCCACAATCATGTACGGACCCCCATTTCCGTCCCACATGCTGAGGAAAATCAAGGTGGGCCTGCTCTTAGGGACATCCCGGTCAGTCTCCCCGCGTCTGGGCTGCAGACAGCGGGGCACGCGGGGAGACTGGGAGGGCGACTGTAGCGCGCCCGGGTGCCCGCACCAGCAACCACACCCTCCGGAGGTCCCTCCCGGGGCATCCCCTCCCGCCCCCACCTGATCGATGCATTGATTAGACACGAGCCAGCAGCCCACATGCAGGCCAAGTGGCAGGCCTGGCTGGCGGCCTGAGTCCGAGTGTTCCTGTCTCCACGGCTGCCCTGGTGCCTCCGTCCCCACCCCCCATCGCACCCTCGGGCCGGAGGTCCCGCTACCAGGGCTGGTGCCCGGGGTCAGGGGCTCCGGCAACTGCCTGCGGGGCGGGGCGGGGCAGCAGCCAGCGGGGCAGACAGGTACCGGAGGCTCCCAGGCTGCTGCGGGCCGCCTTGTTCTTGTTGTTCTTCTCCTTCTTGAACTTGGTCACCAGGCGGAATTTACCGCTGCGGCTGCGCTTGGACGGGTCCAGCATCAGGCTCTGGGGTGGGGGGGAGGGGGAGCTAGAGACCGCGGCGTCGCTGCACGTCCGGCTCCCCCAGCCTCGCCCCGTCAAACCAGCCCCGGACCCCCTCGCTCTCGAGTGCGGTCACGGGGCACGTGCCCGCCCGCCCTGCCACCGAGCGCACGCGGGACCCCGTGGGCAGGGCGGGACCGCCCCGGTGGGCGTCTGTGGCTGAGCCGCTCTACGGGAGCAAAAGGTGGTTTTGAACCCCTGCGCCCGCAGACGGCACCCCCACATCGTCACCACCCGGCTCCCCGAGGCGCCCTACAGTGCCCGGCCCCGGGTTACTTGTTCCCCATCTCCGGGGTCCTGCCAGTGGGATGAAAACACGTGAATGTCCTTCAGGGCCTCGGAGGAACCCCGACTGCGGCAGGGCGGGGACTCCTCGAGGCACGCGGCCCAGCGAGCCGGCCGGGCGAGGAGGGGTCTGTTAGGGCTCGCCGGGCACGGTGACGAGCAATCAGCCCTTCGGCCCATCAGTCTGCAGGGCGGATTCCTAATTCCCACGGCGGCCACCCGGCCCTAGCCTGGGAGAACAGAATTGAAGAGTCGCGGCCAGGAGCGGGGAAGTCTGGCTGGAGCGGTCAGCGCCACGTGTCCGTCCAGGTGTGCGCGTGCGCACCTCACCGGCGGCCCCACAGGACCCCGCAGGCGGCCGCTGGGGGTTCCCGGGACTGACTCTCCCCTGCGTGGCACCTGCTCGTATTACCTTCTTGTCGAGGATGCCTTCCGCCTGGGGGGCTGGCCTAGATCCTGACCTGGGGGCCCACCTGACTTCACGCTGACCCAACTTGAGCTCGAGGTGTATTGCTTTCTTATCTGGCGGGGATGCTTTGTCACACTGGGGGGAAGGGGGGCTCCATAAGGCTTTTTACTGGAAGGCACTGGACCTATGGCAGTGAGCGGCAGTGTTTCGAGCTGGGAAGGGGGAAGCTGGCACAAGACTGCAGTGCTTGGTCCTGTTGGGTCAGGGGTCGGTGGGTCACAACCAGACTCAGTAGCCCCGGACAGCAACACACCATGCCCATGTTTCTGTACCAAGTGCTCACAATTAGTCCCCAACGCTGGAGCACTGACTTCCACTGGGTGGACTCTGCTCTCCCGGTTAAAACCCTATCTCCGCCTCCATAAGGGAGGGGGTGGTTCACGAGGGCAGTTCGCCCCTGTCCTACAGGGTGGCCTCGGCTGATGGCGGGGAGTTGGGGTTGGGGTTGCTCTTCAGGACATCTCTTAACAAAGCAGCAAAAACTTCCCCTGTGCCAGGTCTGGTATCAGAAATGGGACTGGAAGGTACCCTGCCTGTCAGAGCCACCACTCCCTGTGAGACAAGCCACACAGAGCCACGCGGGAGCCCCTGGAGCTCGAGGAGCCACGTGGAGAGCCACGCCAGCGCCGAGATGCCTCTACTGCCGCTGGATCCACAAGACCTCCCACCCACCGGCCAGTGACCGTGCTGCATGTGCTGCGTGAGTCTGAAGAGGGCTTTTTAGATCGGTACCGGACTCGTGGACTTGGCCTGGACTGGACTAGGATGTTTTCTCAATAGCCAAGTGATCTTGTAAATGTAAAGTTCTTTATACGCACATGAGTGTGTACCAGACTAACACACTGCTTCGTTCCCCTAAAGAATCTGTTGGGGACTTCAGCTCCACAAGGTGAACCGACTGCTCTCACGAGAGCCAGCAGGCATGTTTCTGGAAAACCCGCACACGGTGTGACAGATTTTCCAAGGCTGCTTTGGGATTGTTTGGCACTTTTTCCTTTCTTTGGGTATGATGGGAACGGGACTTCTTTTTTTATTTTTGCAAAGCACAATGAGTTTCACTTCGTCTCCAAAACACTAGCTTTCACACACGCGCGATGTATCAGCGTATCTTGTACATGTGAACACAGTGGTGTCAGAGGATGCCACCACGGGCTCGGGCGGGACAATGCTGCCATTCTGCCGTGCTTCCTGGGGGTGAGAGCAAAGGAAGGGAGTGGACACGGGATCTCTAGTCTACCCAGGCTCTGCCACGGAAAACAGAACCGCAGTGGGGAACTTTCTGGATGCTTTGCTGCTCCCTTTTGAAATTGCTGGTATGAAAACGTGAGCTCATCGCCAGAGGGAAGAAATAAAGGGAAATGCTGCTGCTGCTGCTGCTGCTGCCACACATGGGAAAGGCTCTCTCGATCACCTCGCTTCTCAGCAACAAGGGCAGCCAGTCCAATGCTTATCAGGAACTGGAGCCTTTATGAGTCAACATTGACAAACTTCTAGAAGCACCGATAATTGGCCCCAATGGGGACAGCAGAGCCAGAAGAAGGACGGCAGCCGGTGGGGTCCACACTAAACCGTGGGGCTGACCAAGGAGGGAACCAGTCTGAACCAGGTATCTGCAAGCTCTGCTGACGTGCTTCATACATGGGACAAGATCAGGTGAGCCCAGGAAAACACTGGGGGGGGGGGGGATTTTTGAGGCCACATGACATGTTACCAACTATTGGTTCACCCCACGATTGCCCTAGAGAACAAGTTCAAGTCTGAGTCTGACAAGATCTGGGGCTACCTGGCCCCAGGCTCAAACGGCAAACAGACTTTCTATGGCTTCTGCCTCCCAACAGTAAAACTATGCACTCGTGATTTACGGATTTTCACAGTCTCCTGCCACAGTGGCACTCCATCCTTCTCGGCCAAGACACTCCTGGGAAACACACCACGAGAACCAGAGACTTTCTGTGGGGGGCGAAGAGCCAGTTTACCGGTCAGCTTGTTCAAGGCCTAGGCCCAGGGGCACCCACCCAGCCGTCACCCAGTCCTCTGGTTTGGTGGACAGTAATGTTTCCAGCAATAATCACAGCCCGGCCTGCAAACTTGGCAGAACTAGTTTACCTCGCACGGAAGTCCTCCGTGTCTAAAATCTGAGCTCTACTCCCCGTTGAACCCCAGAAACGGACATCCCATGACACCATCGCTGGACAACCTCCACCCAGCTCCCTAGTCTGGCTGCGCAGACCAGAGCACCGTCATGCCTGTCGGTCCTCACACTCCACCACGTGCTGGCTCGTCATGGGTTCTGAAGCATGTCAAGGTTAAAGGTGCCGCACACAGCCGCATGCATGTGACGCTCAGGGACTCAGCGACGTGCTGCTCTGCAGTCCACCCTAACCCATGAGTGCTGGCGCGGTGACCTACATGGTCATCAGTGGGCCAGGAGGGGCCGTTCCTTGGGGTGAAGGGCAGGGAGCATCTGTGTGCCTTTTCCTACATATTCTCCAGGGTGTTCCGTGGGCACATGGGCTCCCTCGTGCTCTGACCAGGCCCTGAGTCCGTGTGTGAACAGGCAGTCATGGGGACCCGCGATGCTGACGGTGGCCCCTGCTCGCTCACGCACCCTTCCCCTCTCAGCCAGCCTTCTGGGCGCCTGCGGCCTGGCTCGAGCCTTCCACTCTGTCTCTCTGTTCCCAGGGTTAAGACACACGGGGCTGGACCTTTAATTCCCCTCGATGCAGTGTGTGGAGGGCCCCTTGGAAGCTAAGTCGGGCAGTCCCTGCAGCGACCTGCTCGATGTGCCTTTGCGAGAACTCCAGACTTGACGGCTGAGGCAGGTGGGCATGGCTGACATGGAACGCCTGGCGGGTTCTGAAGACCCGCTCTGATGTGCTCTGGGTCCTGGGCAAGGGGGCAAGGGTAGGCCCACGCCAAGACACCAGGCAGGCAGAGTGGGCTGGGGTGGTGAGTCCCCTCCCTCTGGGCCGCGGGCAGGCAGGGGCGGGACCTCTCAGAGCAAACACAACCACTTGCGGGGGGGTCTGACGGGAGCGCTGCTCCCAGGGGGCCGCATACCTCCTCCTCCCCGGGCGGCGGGGACGGGCAGAGCCAGGGCGTGTCGGCCAGCTTCGTGAGCTGCAGGTCCATCTCGGCCAGAGCAGCCGCCAAGCGCTCCTTCTGAGGGGGCTCCAGCTGCTGCTCAGAGGCAAGGGAGGGGCAGCCGTTCACGGGGCGGGCCGCTGCCAGGTCCACGGACAGGGGGTCGCCTTCTGGGGCGGAGCTTCCAGGGAAACTGAGTCACGGAGCGCTGGAGCAAAGCCCCTGCCTGGAACCCACACCCAGTGTGACCTCATCAGTCTTAGGAACCCCCTGTCTGGCTGCTCCCAGGGGGCCGGCAGGGCCCCAACATGTGGGAAGCAGCAAAAGGAGGCGTCCGGAGACCAGATCTGGGGGTGACCCCAGACCCAGCCTTGGACCTTGGGGAGTCCCTTCCCTCCTCGGGCCTCTCACTGGCTGGCTCTGACATCCTGCCTCCCGGGCAGTGGGCAAGGCGTGAACTGAGAGGCTGAGAACTGTGGGTGCAGTGGCCACCTGGTCTGCCCAGTGACCAGGCTGTGCCGGCCAGCAAAGGCTTCCAGTGGCCAGGGGCGCTCTGGACCAGGGGACCCTCTAGCCCGTGTCCCCCCCCCCTGGGATTGAAGCCCCCAAGGCCCCCCAACGGCTGTCCTACCAGGGCCACCTTGCCGGCCAGCAGCAGCTCCGTCTCACTGCGCAGCGCCTTCACGGTGCTGACCATCTCCAGGACGGAGCTGCAGCTCATCCCCTGTGAGAAAAGGGCACAGCATGGAGCGGACAGCGGCCCAGGGCGGGGCGCCAGGGGGGAGAGGCTGCAGGCCGCCTACCTCTGTGGCCCGGGGTCTGCCGTAGACGCGGTCCATGGCCTTGGAGCTGGCATTGACCGCGTGGGCGAGCTCCTGCTCCATGTCCTGGTAGGACTGTGCGATGTCCCGGATGCTGGGGAGAGGAGACAAGACGGCACTCAGACCCAGAGGCCACTGACCACCGCCTGGCCCCCGCAGGCATGTCAGCAGGAGAGGCCGTTTGTTCTAGGACTATCCGCCAGGTGATACCATACAGACCCGGTGTGGACACCCAGGGCGCAGGGGCCCACCCACGGGCAGGGGGCCAGCCGCACAGGCACCCATGTGCCAAAACCTGTCTGTCTCCCAGTGGCCCGACGGGGCAGAAGAGGGCTTTGCACGGGTCTTGGGCGGCAAACCCTGAACGAGCAGCTGGAAGCTTCCAAGCACAGGCCAGGCAGCTGAGCACCGACCCCGGTACCACAAGGTCTCCCTAGAGGGGCCCGGGGTCCTCCCTGATGGACCAGCCCTCCCCACTCACCAACATCACCGAGGCCGCCTTCCACACTGTAGCGTGTGGCTGCCGGCTCAGGGCTGGAGGCTCAACCCCACGCACGGGCATCTCGGAGAGCGGCCTGGTGACCCCGGGAGCCCAGGCCTGCCTGGCACTGCCACGGCCCATCAGAGTCTACTCCGAGGTGCCTGACTCGTCAGTAAACACTTGCAGGCGGGAGGGAGGCATCCAGCGAGGCAGTGAAGGGGAAAACCCGGGCCTCCACCTAGCTGCTGCCCATTGAGGGGCTCTGGCACTCCCAGGACAGAGGAAGCCGCCCAGGGGTGCACATCGGCCTGAGTGAAGGAGAGTGCACCCGCCTGCACCCCAGAACAAGCGTCGCAGGGGCAGGCTGCACAGGGGCTCGTATCCTCCTGTGGACAAGGCCCTCCCTCCTGAGCCCGGAACCGCAGGGCCGGCTGCATAGGGCAGAGCCCGCCCACCTGTGGATGAGGGCTCCCGCTGCCTGGCCGAACTGGCTCATCTGGGTGGACTCCTCCTCCGACAGGACCTCAGGGTGCAGCGAGAAAGAGGGGGGCCGCGGCAGCTCACACTTCTGCTTGTCTTCCCAAGACTTCAGGGTGCTTTCGAAGGCCTGGGCGGGCGGAGCTCGGGGTAAGTCTGGAGAAGGTCCGTCTACAAGGGCCTCCCTGCAGCAGGCAGGCACAGCCGGGGGCGCGGAACGTTCTGGAAGGCACTGGTCTCCAAGGGAAGCATGGAGCGCAGCTGCTCCTCTTTGACCCAGGAACGGACAAGTGTGTGTCTGCCCGGGGCCCGGGGCTCACAAAGCTGCTCCGCCACACCGAGGTCCGCTCCAGGCCCGCAGCTGAACCAGGAGCCCGCACACGCCCTGCTGCAGGGAGCCCCAGGCAGCGGGAAGGCCTGGGCTAGTCTCGTCCCTCCCCGGGGTCTGGTCACCAGGAGCCTCGACGCCCAGCACAGCACCCAGCCACCCTCGGTCGCTTCTTTCTGAAAGAGCCCGGGCGGGCGAGGCCCCATGCTCCCAGTGCCCCAGAGAGTCCTGTAAGGTCCCAAACTCCAGAATACTGCCCCGGAGAAACAAGCAAGCAGCCCCTCTCTATTACCCCCAGCCCCACGCCCTATGTCCCTCCCGAAACTCTGGTACGAATGGTCCTGGGACCCACGGCTGGACTCCGACCTCCGCCGTACGGGGGGATACCCCTGTCTGCGGTCTCCACGCCCTCCCCCTCACGTGCAGTGAGAGCTCTCGGGACGAGGTCCCCCCCACCCCCACCCCGCGAACATGACCAATGACACGGCCTGCCGAGGGTGAGCTGGGGGGACACCGGGGACCCGGGGTGGAAGGGGCTGGGGCAAGCGTCCCCCTTACCCTGTCCCTGGTGAGGGTCTGTGCCCGGTTCTTGTGGATGATGCGGATGTAGCCGGGAGGCTGGACCCAGGCCTCGCCGTCCACCTGCACGGGGACGCCCTCGTCACCCAGGATGGAGATCTTCACCGTGCGGCACTGCGGACACAGCCCGCCCCCACCGGGTCAGGAGCCGGGGATGGGCCCACCTGCCCCCCACCCAGGTCCAGGGCCGGGCCCCCACCTGGGCGATGCGGTGATGCTGCAGCTTGATGACCCGAGACACGGCCATCTGCATGCTCCCGAACACAGCCACCACCTCCAGGATCTTGTCGTCGAACGAGGGGGCCGCGAAGGTCTGCAAGGGAGGGGCCTGGCTGACTACTGCTCTCCAACCCCCCTCCCCCCAAGACCGGCTCCTGAGGCGGGCGGAGCCACGGGGACTGTCCCAGCACAGAGCAGGCGGCTCAGTCCCTCCCTCCCCTCATCTCCACGATGGGGGCCACGTGGGGCATCCCCCTCCCCGGAGCGGTCCGGAGGGCAGCCTGGCACAGCGCGGGCACACGGCAGCTCTTAGGGACACAGGAGGCTACTCTCAGGGTGAAGCCTGACACCCATCCCACAGTTCCCAGAATGCATCGCCCACATCTTAGAGGACGCACAGACCCCCTGGACCAACCCCTAGGTGACTGCCCTTGCAGTCCGGGGTTCTTCCATCCCGTTCCCTCTGCCGGGACACCCTTCCCACTGGCCCTCTCTGGTTCTGCCCTTTCTCTTCCCGGGGAGCGGAGGGCCCAAGGCAAGGGTATCCTCTGCTCCCTCCCCAGCCCCCACTGCGCCCCCAGCGCTGGCATGAAGGAGTCTGCCCCTCCCCAGCCCCGGCCCTGCCTCTCCTGCGCCCCCACACGTACGTCATCTTCCTTGGTGCCCCCCCAGAAGTTGGTCCCTCCGGCGTAGCTGGGAATGTTGAGGACGGCTATGCCCTGGAGACTGGGGAGTGGGATCGGGCGCCCGTCACACTAGGGGAGCAAAGAGGCCACCTCGTCACCAGGTGTCCTCCGTCCAGCGGGGTCCGGGGGACGCCCTGGGCCAGCAGGAGGTAAAGGTTGGGGAAGTGGGGCCCTGGACCAGCAGGGTAGGACATGGAGTGAGGGGCCCTGGACTAGCAGGGGGGGACAGGGGGTGGGGGCATTGGACTGGGAGGGGGGGAGGGGCAGGGGGTAAGGGGCCCTGGACCAGCAGGGAGGGCGGGTGGGTGAGAGGCCCTGGGCCAGCAGGGGGCATGCAGGGGGCCCTGTACCAGCAGCAGGGGGGCGGGGGCGGGGCCAGCTCACCTCCAGCAGCACCTTCTGCTCCAGGTTGCGGTAGGTGCGGTGCAGCAGCTCCTTGGTCCCCAGCACCCCGTACCACATCATGTTCTTGGTCCGACTCCTGGAAGCAGAGAGGGGCATGGGCTGCTGGCTCGCAGGGCAGAAGGCCTCAGTCAAAACAACGGACTCTGCTCGTGCAGAGGAACACCGAGGTGAGACCCCGCAGGGCGGAGCAGACCCCCGCGGCTCCCAGGCTGTGGACCTCGACTGGAGCACAATCCCACTTGGCTTGTGGAGTGGTTGCGGTCACAGACGGACCCCAGACCCAAAGTGACCATCACTCCACGTGCTGTGTCTCCCCTGACCATAAGCAGCCCCCGGGAATGGCCCCAGGTGCCCCAACCAGAGCTCTGCGGTGACCGGCCTGTGGGCTCATCGTCTTCCTGCTCCCCCCTCCCCCCAGGAAATAGCTTCCTGCAGACCTGCACCTGCAGCCACAGCAGCCCCGCAGCTCCGACGGGCCTGGTCACAGGTACCAGGTTAGGCTGCAGGCATCTGACTGCCCTGCGCGTTTATTTCTGCACTCGGCCCTCTGCTCTCAGAGCAGTCTCAGCCGCTGCAGACGGGGCCTCCACCCGCCTGGGCCGTGGAGCAGGGCCGCCCCTGGGGGGCCTCGGCTGGCTGTTGGCTGCACCGGGTGGAGGGAGAGCAACAGCGTGAGTCCTCCTCCTGCTGGACTTCCAGAGTGTGGGTGTGCTTGTTGCTAGAAACTTCCAAGTGCCTGGAGCTCTAACAACCTCTCGGGCTTTTGGGGGGACCCCTGAAGGGGACAGACAGGCCGGACAGAGCTTGCGCCCACAGGGTAACCTCCCGCTCCTCGCCCGGGTCTGGACCCCCTGGCCTTCTCCAGGCTAGTTCTCCTGAGAACGTCAGAGCCCCCTGTCCTCCGGGAAGAGGAAAAGCAGCACATCCGCCCCAGAGAGACGAGCCCTCCCCGCCCCTCAGGCCAGCCCCCTCCGTGACCCTGGGGGGCATGCCCTTCGCCAGCTGCTGCCTGAGGTCCGGGGCAGGCAGGCTCTGAGTGGGGATTTCCAGAAACCTCACACTTTGGCCAAGTCTTGCACAGCCACACAGACCCTCGGGCCCTGGTTCCGCCCAAAGACAGCCTACAGGCTGTCAGTGGCACCAGGCAGGGAGTCCTTCCAGGGTGGGGTCTGGACTGTGGCCTGCTTCGCCCCTGCCCCCACCCTGGGAGAGACCAGCCCCTCCCCGCTGACCGCAGGCCTAAAAGGCCCTGGCCTGCAGCCCCACCATCCCCCACCCACCCTGCCCAGCCCGCCGGGCCCACCTGCACTTCTCGGGGTGCTCATCACGCTTGTTGTTGAAGTCCAGGGAGATCTTGGCATCCAGGCCAATGCCGAAGTAGTTGTTCATGACGCACTTCTCGGTGTAGTACTCTCTGTGAGAGCGAGCTCAGTCCGTTACTGCCACCCCCTCTGCACATTACAGCTAATCCCCATCCTGTGCATCACTACTGCCCCCTCTACACACACCTGGGTGTTGTACTCAGCGGGGAGAGGGTGGGGACATTAAAACTCAGACTGCACCACCCACCCATTCAGAGCGTTGGACTCCTCAGTGCTCACTCAGTCAAGCCCCACGCCCTCAGCCGGCACAGGGCTACCCACCTCCATCTTCCATCTTAACCCCGGGGAGAGCCCCATGCCCTCCCATCCCCTTCCCACCTCTGTGGAGGCGTGCGCCCATGCTGCACAGAGCACACACACGGGAACGCAGGACACATGACCTCCCCTGTCTCCTTCCTTCCATCACTCGGTGGCACGTTTCTAAGGCTCACTCACGGTCATGCGGAAAATTACTACTTTTTAATAGCTAGGAAACATTCCCTTGTATGGATAGATAGACCACCGACCAAGTGGCCCAGCTGGTAGGTAGCCTCTGGGAGGTGTCCCGGGTGGGAATCCGGGTCTGGGTCTTATGGCTTTAACTCTCCTGGGTCAAAGCTCGGAGTGGACAGTGTGGGGTCAGATGGGCAAAGATGTAGACTTGGGAATGGAAGCAGAGACTGCCAAAAAGATGTCTGCCGTCTGTCTGGTGGCACTGGACCGTGTAGGCCTAACAAACTGCAGACCACCCTGAGGACCCTGGGCATAGCCTTGGACCACCTGGGCACTGACAGACACCAGGAGGCTGCTGGGGGGCCAGAGCGCAGGGAGAGGTGGGCTTCGAGGCGGGTTCCTTTCACCACACATATTTCCTCTGCCTGCTGAGGCCGTGCCCCGAGAACAGGGGCGCCGAGGCTGGGGGGTGGGGGGGAGCTCCTGCACCACTGCAACAGACTGGCCATGCCGCAGCCAAGCTCGCTGCCAGCAGAGATCACGGCCCTCAGGAGGGACCAGGAGGCAGCAGCTGGTTCTCCAACCCAGGGAGGCAGGCCACTGTTAGCCGCCCTCCTCAGGGGGACCCCACAGGTCCGAGGCTCCCTGGCAGGAAGCAGCCAGAGGGGCCCTGGACATTGCCCAAGCTCCCGGAGGGAGGCCGGCGCATGCACATGTGTACTCACAGGCTGTCAGGCTCCGAGTGAAAGGGGTCGGCATTAATGAGCAGGCGGCTGATGACGGAACCCCCTGGCAAGGACCCTGACATGCCGGCCCGGACATCTGCGGGAGGTGCGAAGAGACACGTTAGGGGCCCCAGGACCCGGGAAGCCATGTGCAGGCTGACACAGCACGTGTTCAGAGTCAGCCTCACAACACGTCTTCACAACGGTCAGACATCCATCCTCACAGCCGACCCGCCCCCATCGGGTCAGACTGCCACAGGGAGCAGCAGAGACAGGGGTGCCTACGAGACTCACAAAAAACGCTATTGAATTGCAACGAGGCATGGCACCAATAGGACCATCCCATAAAGTATAAAAAGCAAGGGCTGAGCCCCGGTGGCATAGTGGTTGTGCTCGGGACTGCGGACCACTGGGTTGGAGGTTCAAATCCAGCAGCAAGGCTGGGCCTCCTACTCCCACCACCAGAGGGCAGTGATGTCCCAAAAATAAACAAACAAAATATATAAAAAGCAAATCCCACAACATTGATGGGCGGGGGAGGTGGCCTTACATGCTTACATCAGGGGATTTGCACACCACAAGACTAGCTTCCTGTGAGATCAGTCAGCATACAGACGTTCCAAGGTGGCCGAAACCTTTAAGCTATGTGCACCGACTTAGACATTCCAGGCATGTTCTGCTCGTCCACCGCTTCCAGAATACCTTTATCCCTGGTCAGACTCATCAAACCCACCTCACTAGCCCCCTGGCCCCAGGAACAGCCTTCCCAGCAGCTGGGTCCAGGAGCGGGTAAGGGGTGGTGCGTGGGGCTCAGCCTGAGCGAGGCAGTGAGGTCTTGGAGTCAGAGAGCAGAGCTGAGGGGACAGCTGTTCTCCCACGCTCACAGCCCTTCTGGTGTGCCTCCCTGAGCAACCCCAGGCAGGCACAAGGGTTCAGGCTTCTCTTTGTTCCTAAGAGCAGGAATACGGTGACCTGACACTTTAAACTGTATCTTCCTTACGGTGTGTGGAGCCCTGGGGCGTTGGCTGCACTTGTAAGTGGATCTCTGACTGAGAGGACGTCCCCTCTGGCCCATGTGACGGGGGAGCAAGCACGCTCACACTCACGTGGGTACAGAATCTTTGTGTTCAGCACTGGCAGGGCGTCCCGGCTGCCCACTGGGGGAGGGAGGGACGCGGAGCTGCCCAGGGACAGGCCTCCTTTGCTGATCAGCTTCTCACACGGCGATTTGGACACTGAAAGACAGAGAGACATGTTGAGGCCCCCTGAGATGGACTGTGTTTCTAAAGTCCAGGACGCAGAGACGGTCCTGGAGAGAGGGGAGGGGAGAGAGCTTGTGGGATAGGAGTGGGGGTCTGAATGTGTAGGAGTGGGGGTGGAGGGTGGTTACAGCCTCCACGTCACCAATGATCACGTAAAGTTTGGGGTGAGCAGTGGGGAGCGAGGGGTGACCAGTGTGGGGAGCCGCAGGGGTCGGGCTGAGTCAGGCCAGATGATCTGTGAGGAGGGCTCTGTCTGTGGCATGGGCAGGGGGGACATCCATCTCCACTGGAGGCCGGAAGAAACAGGGCGGGTCAGAGAGGAGGTGGCCTGTCACAGTGCTGCGGGCCCTCCCCGTGGGGCTGAGGAAGTGCACGGGGTGGGGTAGGGACAGAAATGGCTCTGAGCAAGTGCGTACACAGGGGGGACGGGAGGGGCGGAGAGCCCACAGGGGACGCGCTCGGGCAGACATGGGCACTGGTCAGCCAGGCCCCAATGGTCACCGTGACGCAGATGCCTGCCCTGACGGGGGAGCCCCCGGGGCTGAAATGCCGGGGCCACCTGGGGGCCGGCTGGTACCTTTGCGGTGGCTCTTGCCTTTGGAGGGTCCGCAGTGCTCGCTGGGTGGCGGCGGCGGTGGGGGGCCCACCCTCTCGTCCGGCCTGGGCAGCTCCTTGTCCTCAGACTCGGAGAGACCCGAGACGAAGCCTTCCTGCTCCTGCGTCTGCGCGTTCTGCTCGTCGACCGCTGGGCGTGGCAGCAGGGAAAGGAGGGTCTGAGAGTGTGCGCGCAGGGGCCAGAACCCCGGGCTCCTGCTGTGCCCGCACGCACACACCTGCTACACACACACACACACACACACACACCGCGTTGCCCTGCCGCCTCCCTGGGTCCCGGCCTGCGCAGTGGGCGGGCGGGCGGTCACCTTTCTCCGTGTGCTCGATGATCTGCCGGATGGCCTTCTTCAGGCTGTTCGCCCTAAGCATGAGCTGCTCCCGCGGCCGGAAGATCTGCGGCCGGGCAGGGCAGACGGTGGCCACGGGGCGGTCCCCTGAGGAGCCGCAGAGGCTGCCGCCGCCGCCGCCGGGCCCGTCCCCGTCCTCCCCCTCCTCGGCGATGGTGGGCGGCGGGGTGGGCAGGGAGGTGGAGGCCTGGGACTCGTCATCCAAGGTCTTGAGGAGAGAGTCCAGCTTCTCCTTCAGGACAGAGCACTGCAGGCAGGGGACAGGCAGTGGGGCGTGGAGGGCACCTTCTCACATGCAGCTCCCAACACGCGCCCCCCCCCCCCCCCCCCCCCCCCCCCCCCCCCCCCCCCCCCCCCCCCCCCCCCCCCCCCGCCCCCCCCCCCCCCCCCCCCCCCCCCCCGC